>CM071959.1:4020000-4212500 GCA_036784905.1 Acrossocheilus fasciatus | reverse complement strand
AATACATACTCTTTAATGTCAATCATCCACCCAATTCAAGTTTCGTCCCATTTATTCAGATTTTTATTTTATATATTCAGACTTTCATTCCATATATTCAAACTTTTATTCTATATATTCAGACTTTCATTTCATATATTCAAACTTTCACTACATTCAAACTTTTATTCTATATATTCAGACTTTCATTCAATATATTCAAGTTTCATTCTATACATTCAAGTTTCATTCCATATATTCATACTTTCATTCAATATATTCAAACTTTCATTCCATTCCATATACTCAAATTTTCCTGAATGGCATGCCATAGACTACATTATTATTGGTATTGTTTTAATATATGCAATTAATTTGTAAATTGTTTATTTATATTTGTGTGTGCACAACATATTTTATTGCATATAAAATACAATAATAACTAATTGAATACGTAATTAACATGTATAGTGCTAGAACTTAAAGAGTGCTGAAAGTGACAGATTCCCAAATAAAGAGCATTATGGTAAAACTTTTCTCTTTTCATATATTCCCCAATCACATGCTTGGCTATAATGTTTAATAAGCCTGAAATTCACATTCAATCATTTCATTTTTGAGGTGGTGTGTAATTACATTAATTTGAAATCTCTTGGCTCGTGAAGCCGACAGACTCTTTGACGACGCGCCTCTTAAAATACTTAATTGAAGCAAAGACGCGCGTGAAAGCAGCGCGCGCGCTGACTCACCGGCATTAAGCAATTAGCCGCCTTTGATAGGCAAAACCTGCCATAATCTCATTAGTCTTTAATAGACAAATTGCAGTGGTTTGAAAAGACTTGTAAAGTCTGCTTCTCGTACGGAGACAGAGCGGGAAAATACGGCTCTCTAAATGAACTTTCTATGATTTATTTAGGCATATTAGCATTATAGTGTAGGAACATGGGCCTCGGCGGCATATATGCTCCATTAATAGCGGCATAACACGGCATTACGTTGCTGAAATGTCCTGAAGCGCGGGATAATGTCAGCCTGTAGTTTCTCACATCAACACAAACCAAATAAGCAGCAGCCCCGGATCCTTGCGACAAAACATTATTGTTTTCCTCTCACCTCTAATGGGATTTCTCGGGTGTCTGCGGCGCGCTGAATTACTGCCGAATAACGGCAATAAAGCAGAAACACACGGACAGGATCTCTCTCCAGCGGGCCGTCCGGCGTTATGAGCGGCTCGTTTGCTATATTGGACCTTTCTATCATCCCGCTAGCAGAGAGCGGCGGATCACGGGCCTGGGAAGGTGTTGTAACGGGACTGGAGGCGAGGATTGTGGATGAGGGAGAGAAGAGGAGCGCCGCGTTCAGCCGTTACAGCCGTTACTCAGCCGGAAGCAGAGGACTTTAAAAACTCGCGCGCTTTCACAGAGCGGGAGAAGATAGTGTGAAACTGAAGCTATGAAAGCTGCATGTAGTTTTCATTACTAAAGTTTCACACTAGCTTCTCCAACATAATAGTGTTTACTTGTGAAGTGTGTAATTTCTTATACTTGTACAGTCATGCATGTTTACTATCCTTTCATATTATATATTAGCCGTGTTATGAAAATATCGAAGCACATTGTTTTCAATGTAATAAGCATGTGTATCTATAGCATGGATTTCATGAAACAACAAAATGTATTAATTATAAAATTAATATTAATATACTTATCATACAAATATAGTTTTTATTATATTATTAATAAAATAAATTCTCTCTCCACCCTCAATACCACGACTGAGGTGACCTTGAGCAACCCCCAACTGCTCCTCGGGCGCCGCAGCATAAATGGCTGCCCACTGCTCCGGGTGTGTGTTCATGGTGTGTGTGTGTGTTCACTACTGTGTGTGTGCACTTTGGATGGGTTAAATGCCGAGCACAAATTCCAAGTATGGGTCACCATATTTGGCCATTTGTCACTTTCACTTTTTGTTATATATATTTGTTTACAAACATATGCATACATACATCTATATATATATATATATATATATATATATATATATTAAATTGTTGAATTTTATATATATATATATATATATGTATATATATATATATATATATATATATATATATATATATATACACACACACACACACACACCCATGCATGCACAAATACATATAAATTCTAAAAAAAAAAAAAAAAATTAAATTGCTATATTTTAACAATAAAATTAGAAATATCAAAAAATATCTTGTAAAATAATCATTTAAACCAATTTTTGAATCATTAGGTTAATAATTAACAAACGTTTTATTAACATACTTTAGGTTTTTGCACTTTTCTTTGAAGCACTTGTAATGTTTGCATATATATAATACACTTCATAAATTGTTTAATGCTTCATGCCATGGGTAATTGACTAATTTTGAGTTTGTCTGAAGTAAAGTATTCCCTGCTGAAAAGGTTTTGCTGGTTTCATCTAGTCTGGCTTAGTTGTTCTCCCAACTTAACCAGCAGCTGAAATCACTATTGAATGATGAAAACAGCTCAGTTATGCCAGGCTAGGACAGCCGCTAACCACCTTTAGCTGTGTTTTTTTTTTTTTTTTTTTTTTTGTCAGCAGGGAGGTAATGCTAATGGGCGAGTGAGAGAGATTTTAATTAAAACTTTTATTCTCTTGCTTTTTTCCCACAGATATTGAAACGAGGAATAATTAACGTCGCTGTGGGAGTCATTCCAGTGAGCACAGAGTTTTATTGACACGACTGCCGCACATCTGTGCCGTAGCACATCTGCCAATGCTAACGCTAAACTGAGCAGAATTATATTTGCACTGTAATTTTATTGTTATCTATTTCAATAATGCAACTCTCCGGTGTAAAATCATGTCTGTTATGGAGACAAAATCTCGCCTGCGTTGTTATATTGCGAGCTGTTGAATTAAACAGAGACGAATCTGGAGTGCCACGCTGCTTTCTGAGGCCCAAAGCAAAGAAAAACAAAATTATGAGCAGCACAAAACATAGAAACCACAATAAAGCGCCGACAAAGAGAGCAATTTATTCTCAAATGCTCTTCTTTTTCATTTTGAGAGGTGTAAAGTGCACAAAAGTCGCTTCAGCTTTGCGTTTTTCAACACAAAAGCATCAAAGGAAGAGAATCAAATTTAGTGTTGTACTGAACGTGACCTTGTGGTGTTTTCTCTCAGGTCCTTGTGATTTTAATCTTCATGACTGGATCCTAATTGGTTAAATCAGGTGGGTAAAACATGCTGAATAATCACAAACCCAATCACATGTAATTAAAATGATGTTGGATGGACGTTGAATCAAATTTCTATCTCAAATGAGCCAAAAAGCAATGTTTATAATTTTTCTGGTGTATTTTTATGTTTGCAGGCTGTTACTGGTTTACTTCAGCACTGTTTATACTTGAGATGACAACAGTGTGAGTTATATTATATAATAATGGTGTATTTAAAAAAAAAAAAAATGTTGTTTTGTTTTGTTGGGTTTTTTTTGCTGGAAATTCAGCAGTGTTTATATATTTTAATAATTATGTGATCAGTAAATTGTGTACTTGCATAATTTTAATATTATATTAGAAAATGTGGTTTAAATTAATAATCATGTGATAATGTCTATTTTTGGAAACGTCTGTGAATTGTGTATTTGAAACATTTTTATATTTTCAAATGAAAAGTATTAATTTTGTACATTTTATGTAAATGTTAATAATTAAATATAAAAATATTTAAAAATGAAAAAAGAAAATACATTTTAATTTAAAAATATATATTAAAATGATGAAATCAATAATCCACAAATTATTTTTAGAAAATATTGTTGATAATATTATAATAATAATGTGATCATGTCTATTTTTTCTAAATTTCTGTGATTTGTGTACTTACTAATTTAATAAATACTTTTATGGATGCAAAAAGCAAAAGTTATCATTTTAAAAATACAATTTAAAATGATCACTTTTTAATATAAAATTATTTTTAAATAGTAAGAACAATATTTTTCTAATTATATTACAAAAATGTGGTTTATATATTTTAATAATCACATGGAAATGTCTATTTGTCCCTTATATAGTGTATTGTGTGCTTAATTGTATTTAATCATTTTAATAATAATTTTTTATATAATTTTTTATAGATGCAAAAAACATTATAATTGTTAACAAAAAATAATAATTACAAATATTATTTAATAATATTTTACACATTGTTAGACTTCAGTTAATATAATAATATCAATAATTAATAAATAAAACAGTTAAACCAATATCTAAAAACAACTACTGTTAATATACAATATGTACTTATGTTATTTGAGTAAAAAAGCTAATATAACAACATCCTATAATAATAACTCTAATAGTGGCATATATATATATATATATATATATATATATATATATATTATACATACAGTGCAAAAGTGCATCTTGTAAAAGTGAATGTGAGCGTTTCTTAATTAAGCATTCAAATTGCATAGCAATGATAAGTGAAACATTTTTCTTTTTCTGCTAGCACACATGATCTTATCAAACTTGGCATCAACAGGCCCACATCAACACATTTAATCTTTAATTTAACGCCCCAAATGCTCTATTAGCGAGAAGAAAACACTGGTTCCTCTTCCTTTGTTTTGGCACTGCGCTGCAAACAAGTGCTAACGCTAATAACGCATGCAGAAGATTTCAAAGACGTCTTTGAACTGAAAAAAGGTGACCACTGACAAAGACACAACCCTGGAAACTGATAACAGTCTTTATATAAAGTCTCAGACTCATCCGATGTGTATAACATCAACATTTACCTCATAATCTGACGTATTTCCAAATGAAAAAGCTGCCAGCTTGTGTACTTCACGCTAACGGAGGAGTTTCTCTTGATGTTATAGAGCTGCTAGAGTCAAACGAATGACTTTAAAGACTAAAAAATACAACCAGACGTGATGTAACCATTATTAAGAGATGAAGGACGATCCTTTATTGGCTTTCAAAGTGCTTAATCAACCAGCTATCATTCTTGATGTTAGCATCATCTTGACCCGCTTTGGTTTCTCTGAAATATCTGAGCACATCAGATGAAGCGGAGGGAAACCGTCCTTGAATTAAAGCACACAATTAGGTGTGTATTATCAAGATTTTAATGATTTGCTGGTGGATTGAAGCGGGTTTATTTCCACTCCTCTGGGGTTCGCCGGCGTTAGCGATGTTATTTGGCCTCTGGCCTAGACAAGCTTCAGGAGCCCGAGAGACAGACCTGAACTTCACATGAACCGTTTCGCTAATTGAGCCGTTTGATTTCACCAGCTAGAAGGAAAATTAACCATTTAAACTGATTGTGATTGAGACTCTCCCGGACTCATTTCTGTAGACCATGCGTTTGCAAAAGCTTTAGTCTCACCGACGACGTGTTCAAGAGGAGAGCCTGAGACTGTTGGCTAAATACAATAAAAACACCGGTGAGTAAAGAGGTTGTTTATTTATTGTATTTATTTATTATTATTTATTCATCTGTGTTTGTATTATTGTACTAAAACCACTCAGGAACCCTTGGCAGCAACCACTTAGTAACTCCTTAGCAACTGCCAAGACTATCTTAGCAACCGCATAACAACATGTAAAAAACACTCAGAACAACTTAGGAACCGCATAACAACATGTAAAAAAACACTCAGAACACCTTAGCAACCCCATAGCAACATTCAAAAAACACTCAGAACACCTTAACAACCACATAACAACATTAAGAAACTGTCAGAACACCGTAAGAACTGCATAACAACATTAAAATAACACTCAGAGTACCTTAACATCTGCATATCTACTTTCCAGAAACACTCGTAACACCTTAGCAGCTCCATAACAACATTAAAGTAACACTCAGAACACCTTAGCAACCACATATGTACATTCAAAAACACTCAGAACACCTTAGCAACCACATATGTACATTCAAAAACACTCAGAACACCTTAGTAACCGCATATGTACATCCAAAAACACTCAGAACCCTTTAGCAACTGCAAAAGCAACATGCAAAAACACACTCAGAACACCTTAGCAACCATCCACTTCAGTGTCCACCCAAACAACTGCATATCAACCATTCAGAACACCTTATCAACCAGGCAGCCACTCAAAACACCATAGAAACCAGCCAAAACACCTTAGCAACCGTATAGCAACACCCAGGCAACCACCCAGAACACTTTAGAAACCATATAGCAATACACAGGCAACCGCCCAGAACCGCCCTAGCATCATAGCGGCGTTTTTTGCACATAGAAGAATCATTTTCTTCAGAAAATAAAAGAAGTGTTCTGTTATTAACATAATTATCACTCTGTTTTGTTTTCCAGAATCCTGGTTGTGTCACAGAAGCCGTCCAAATGCCTCTGGATCCGATGATGTGCTTTTGAACACGATTTCTCACCCTCTTTACCTTTGAAACGCGGCACCTGGCCCAGCTCGTTACCACCTCCTCAATAATTCACGCGCGCCTTTGCATCATGTATTATTCATGCGCTAAAGGAAAGCACGTTCTAATTTAGCAACAGCATCCCCCCCACGTCCCAAACTCCACAGCCGCTGGGCTGCGACGCACTGACGTCACTGCGATCCGCCGCGGAGCTCGGGAAAGAGTGACAGGCGCCAAAAGTGTGCGATTCCCCTGACACGGCTCTCCACCGCCGCTTTAAAAACCGTCCCATGGTTCATTTGTGTTCAGATACTGATAGAGAACTAATTAGCCGCTCCCGCAGGCTAACTCAGCCGCGCATTATTATGAAAATTAATGAATAGACTCCTTGATGGATATCACTCAGTTGATTATGCGTGGAGTTACTTATGACTTCTGAGTTCCAGCGCGTAGGTGTCGCGCTTTTGGGTTTGCTGCTGATCTTTACATTATAAATGCAACAAACGATGACATTCAGAGGTTCGTGAGAAACGCTGCAGCTGCATTAGCCTCGTGCTCGCTGGAGTGATTCGCCTCACTCAGGCCTGTTATCTCCTCACATTTCGTGTCGCCCCACTGTTCATATTTGTTTATTTTTGAAATGACATAATGCTGCTAGAAACGTTGAGGAAACCTGCTGCAACACCTAAAAAGCCGCAGCTCATTAGAGAGCCAGAAGTCGGCCAAGAGGCATCAATTACCACCGAGGGACATGGATCATATTTATAATTACACGGCATCGTGAACCATGAAAATCGTAATGTGGTTTAATCACCAGCTGTCTGTTCCCCAAGATCTCCACCTCTCCCTAACAAATGTCTGCTTTGAAGACAAGCCTATCAAATGATGACTTGATGGCCAGACAAACCTGAGAATTAAAGAAATGCGCAGGTTAAATAAATGTTTACGATTAAGTAGGGATGGGAGGAATTACGATTCTGCTTGCATTAACAGTTCTATTGGAAAGCAGAAATGTAGTTGTGTTGCCAAATGCTGAAATCGTATTAATAATAAATGTTGAACAAGAAAGAACAGGAAACATTTCATTGATTCCCTTTTTTCCGTTAACTATCTTTACATAGCCATTAGCACAAGAACAACTAGTCAGTAACTAGTGATTTATGAATCTTAAGTACAACAGGCTTTTGGTTCATTGAGTCTGACATGACAAAATTAATGTCTTGTAATTGAGTGAGTGAGTCAGATTGATTGAGAAACTGCTTCAACTGATTTTTTTTTTGTGATTCAGTGAAAAGAACCGGCTCATAAGAGTCATTAGTTCTAGAATCAGAGTTCATTTGGCTTGTCCAAATACCCACATTTAAGGTCTTTGCACTTGACCACTTGACTACTTAAATGACATATTTCTTGTATTTGGCCCAAGTGTTCAAGTGAGGATGAAGAGCACAAGCATGTGTCAAACTTTCATTATCTGATGGGACTTATAATGTTGTAAAAGTGGAAGTGTTTATTTTTATTTTACGCTTTGGAATTTTGAAGACCTGGGCCAGTCTTGTGCACTTATTTCCTATCACATGAACACACGCTCTCAAGTGACCAAGACCAAGGCTATTTGGACAGGGCAATTGGTTAGTGCTGTTTAGGTGACTCAAACATTCATGAATCGGAGTTCAATAAGACTGATTCACTGAAAAGAACTAATATAATCATTAGTTTGAAAATCGGAGTTCACTGATGTATTTATTATGTATTTGTATTATGTATGCATTATGTATTTGATTCACTAAAAAGAACTAGCTCATATGTTCAGTTGTTCAGTAATCTGAGAATTGTGCTGTTTATGTTTGATTCACTACACTGCAAAAAAATTACCATGATTTTAACGGTAAAAAAATGCTACAGTAAAAACCTGGGAAACATTTTACAATAAGGTTCATTAGTTAACATGAAATAAGCATGAACAATGCTTCTACAGCATTTATTGATCTTAGTTAATGTTAATTTCAACATTTACTAATGTATTATTAAAATCAAAAGTTGTATATGTTATCATTAGTTAATGCACTGCGAACTAACATGAACCAACAATGAATAACTGTATTTTCATTAACTAACATTAACAAAGATTAATAATTAGGGTAACAAATGTATTATTCATTGTTAGTGCATGCTAGTTAATACATTAACTAATGTTAACAAATGACACCTTATTGTAAAGTGTTACCAAAACCTGATAAATGGTTAACGGTAAGTTCCCCTAATATATACGGTGAAAAACTGTAATAGACATTTCAGACAATTTTACGGTGAAATACTGTTTTTGGAAGTAAAATTTAAAATTTACAGGGAAAAAAACTTAAATTGATGTTCCCAGAATTCCCTGCATTGCATTTCAAATTGGATGTTTTTTCTTTGAAATAAAGTTTCTTCTTTGTATTTTCTTATCAGTTATGTTACATCTAATGTTCTTAAATGAATGTTTATTGCATATTTCAGTTTAATGAGTCTCACCATGATAGTGTTTAGTGTTTGTGTGAATGACACTGTGCACCTTCTATATATGTTATTATTTAAAAGCTGCTTATGATGGGCTTTGGTTCATCATGTGACTTTCTCATCACCTTCTGCATTTGGTGGTTATCAGTGCATTACAAAGGTACAAAGGCGATTTCAGTACTTCAATAGGTTGGTATATTAACATTATGTCAGTTGAAATTACTGTATTTAACTAGATTTAAGTTAAAATTGTAAAAATTAAAATGTTGCTACCGTATTTTTTACGGTAGAATTCCGGCAACCACAGCTGCCTCTTTTTTACCGTAAATTTTACTGATTTTTTTTTACTGTGTAACAAGAACAGGATCAAATGGATTTGTTCAGGAATCGCATTTCACTTGAACACATTGTGTTTTTATTCACTAAAAACACATATAGTAGTGAATTCGCTCGGGAATCGGAGTTCACCTATCGCACTTTATAATCACTTAAATGAACTGACTCATACTGTATAGTGACTCGTTTGGGAATCAGAGTTCACAGATCGTCTTTTAGATTTTGATTCACTAAAAAGAACCGACTCGTATAGTGATTCACTTGGGAATAGGCATTCACTGATCGCACTTTATATTTTGATTCACTAAAAAGAACTGACTCATATAGTGATTCATTCGGGAATCTGAGTTTACTGATCGTCCTTTATATGTCCCAGATTGCACACGTACGTCTGCAAGATGTCTGTTAAAGATCATTTGATCTGGTAATCATCTACTGTGTACAAACATCTGACAGATGTCTTTAAGATGTCAGATTTACAAAACATTCTAAATCATATACATTTTAGAGACATCTCATAAACCTCTTTTTGACATCTGATAGGAAATGTCTTATAGACGAATTGCAGATGAGCAAACACTAAAAAAATACATCTTGCAGATGTCAAATAGATGTCTCTGTGATGTACGTGTGCTATCAGAGGTTTTATTCACTGACAATAACCGACTCAGTGATTTGGTCATATATGTTTGATTCATTAGGTCGGAATCGGATCAAGTTCACTGATCACACTGTATATGTGAACCGCCTCATCATTAGTTCAGGATCGAAGTTCAGTTATCGTGTATGTTTGATACACTGAAGCAGCACTGATCACGTTGTATTTCAAGCTAAAAAGAACCGTCTCATCATGTGATTCTTTTGCTTGGAAATCAGACTTCACATAGAATGCATGTGAGAGAACCGAACGTCATTATTTCGTAATTTCTAGTATTTTTTTGAAGCAGTTTTTGTTCCCAACCCTACTATTAAGAAAGAGTTACATTGCAATGCATATTATTACATATAATTCACATTACATTGTTTTTTTTTTCTTTCTTTGTGTCTTTATTTAAAGAGTGTAGGTGATTGTAATGTGATTATTAAAGGATTCATTTCTTCTTCATTCCACCCTCCAGGCCAGACTGAAAGTCTTCTTTCATTTATTCTTTCTTTTTTTTTTTTTTTTTTTTTTTTTGCACAATGCAATGTGGAGTGCTGTACAATAATTCCTCAGGTTATCTGCGGCACTAGCTTATCATTTTGCGAAGAGAAAGAAAAAATATCTCACGCACCTTATCTTTAATTGGATGAAATTACACTGCCAGGGGTTCAAGACAAAATGCACAGAACAGAAAAGATAATACACATGTACATGAAAACAACCGGTCTTTAGATGGCGTTAACCTGGAATAAAGACCTGAATGGAGATAGAGAACACACTTTTTCTCTCAAATAATTCATTATTATTGATTCGTAATTAAGTCATTCAGGCAGCATCCGCTGTGTGGCAAAAAGTCAATATGCTGTACAAAGAATAACAGACAGTTAGCAATTTTTTGAAGTGTAAATACTCGAATGACAAGTACATGACAGTGTCATCTTCATCTGCTACTGATAAAAGCTCCTCCTCTTTATTTGTCTTTGACCGCTGTGTTTCCTTCTCATTTGCGTTAAATACCCCCATCAGTTTTAGAGGGGGCGGGTTTACAGACAGCCGGAGGGGCATAAATTGCACACTTCACACGGCGACTGACAGTGACATCTTAATCAAAGCAAGAGGCGCATCTGTCCGTTAACACAAGCACACTATTGAGCACTACCGAGGAAACGGAGCGTCGCGCTGAAGGATGTTGAACTCACCGGGTTTGTCTGGGCCCGACGCTCAGCCCCGACGCTAATGCACCGCCGCGCCAGGGAACATTAGTTTTGGACTGGCAGTGCCAGACGCTCCTGGCGTCATTTCTCTGATCGTGATGTGCTTGTAAAGCTAATAAGTGAGGAAGATGTTTTCTGAAGAAGCCGCTGTTGAGAGTGTTACAATGTTACAGGCGATTGAAACTCAAAGGAGCAACGCTATGTCTCAAACTTTAGCGAAACATGTACACTTGTTTCTAATATTGATTAAGTGTGAAATTCCTGTGCTAAAAAGATACATTAAGGCTTAGTTTGGCAACGGTTATTTAGGCCTTGTGTGTGTTGAATATTTGACTACTTTAAAGGGAGATTTGCAGTTTGATAGGCTGTGTTGTTCATTGGGTGTTGCTAAGGCATTGCTAGGTGGTTAGTAGATTAAACACAGATGTGAAAAAAATATAGATAGATAGATAGATAGATAGATAGATAGATAGATAGATAGATAGATAGATAGATGAATGGACAGACAGACAGAAAATGTATAGGCAGACATCTAAAAAGACAGATAGATAGATAGATAGATAGATAGATAGATAGATAGATAGATAGATAGATAGATAGATAGATAGATAGATAGATAGATAGATAGAAAATGTATAGGCAGACATCTAAAAAGACAGACAGACAGACAGACAGACAGATAGATAGATAGATAGATAGATAGATAGATAGATAGATAGATAGATAGATAGATAGATAGATAGATAGATGGACAGACAGATAGAAAATGTATAGGCAGACATTTAAACAGACAGACAGACAGACAGATAGATAGATAGATAGATAGATAGATAGATAGATAGATAGATAGATAGATAGATAGATAGATAGATAGATAGATAGATAGATAGATGGACAGACAGACAGACAGAAAATGTATAGGCAGACATTTAAAAAGACAGACGGACGGACGGACGGACGGACGGATAGATAGATAGATAGATAGATAGATAGATAGATAGACAGACAGACAGAAAATGTATAGGCAGACATCTAAAAAGACAGACAGACAGACAGATAGATAGACAGATAGATAGATAGATAGATAGATAGATAGATAGATAGATAGATAGATAGATGATAGATAGATAGATGATAGATAGATAGATAGATAGATAGATAGATAGATAGATAGATAGATAGATAGATAGATAGATAGATAGATAGATAGATAGATAGATAGATAGATGGACAGACAGACAGAAAATGTATAGGCAGACATTTAAACAGACAGACAGACAGACAGACAGACAGATAGATAGATAGATAGATAGATAGATAGATAGATAGATAGATAGATAGATAGATAGATAGATAGATAGATAGATAGATGGACAGACAGACAGACAGAAAATGTATAGGCAGACATTTAAAAAGACAGACGGACGGACGGACGGACGGATAGATAGATAGATAGATAGATAGATAGATAGATAGATAGATAGATAGATAGATAGATAGATGATAGATAGATAGATAGATAGATAGATAGATAGATAGATAGATAGATAGATAGATAGATAGATAGAAAATGTATAGGCAGACATCTAAAAAGACAGACAGACAGAGACGAGACAGACAGACAGACAGACAGACAGACAGATGTACTAAACTGCTGTACTATTAGTTGACTCTGCATATCTGGGACTGAACTGTAACACGACTTCACCTTTACACTGAACTCAAACGCCTGCTGCTGCAGTGACTCTGATGAGACAGTTATACACACGAGAGCCGCGGTGGCATGACTTTTCTATTGAGTGCGCTGGAACGCGACGTCCGTCTCCTTCAGGCGCTCTGAACACGCTGTTCTCATGCTGTCCTCTGTGTGGAAAGCCTGTCAGCGACTGAACATCTCGCACATGAGCTGCGCAGGTGTTTGTTACCCGCTGAGGTCTCCATCACGCTGTAATGACTGCTGGCGTTCGGCATGTCACCGTGTTAACGTCCATGCTAACACACAGACACCGTCTAATTCAATTAGCTGCAGGATGAAAGTTCAGGGAGGTTTGATCCTACTGTTGTTTGGCGATAGTTGTGATGGAGTGCTGTCGTTGTTTCTCGGCTTTGAAGCCTTTGGTAGTAACAGGGTGTTTTTGGCTTGGGTTGCAGTTTCTGGATTTGTTCACGGAAGATCATGGTACAATTTATTGAGTTGCAACAACGTCTTTTACGATCAATACATGACGCCATTGGCCCATTTAGACAATTACACTGATCAATTTAACCCACGTCATAATTGTGACAATGCATCTTGATCTATGACTCAAAAACTCACAATAGGTTTTTATCTTGATTTTACATCTTTATGGGTTTTACTTTAATTTGTTTGCAGGAATTAACATTTTTTAAACTTTAGCTTTTGTTATGTGAAAGTGAAATTAAAAACGTATTATTACTTTTCTAATGTTTTTATGCATTATTTTTATTTTGCCCTTGTGACAGACCCAGGCTATCCGCTATAAATATACAAATATGTACTTTGTTCATTAGTAATTTAAAATATTAATAATTTATTTCATTCATTTTTATTCATTTATTTATACATTTATTCTTTCTTACTCTCTTGCAAGTTAAATAGCTAATATAAGTGTACAAAATATGCATCTGTTAATTATTCAAAATAAATAGTATTAATTGAATATTTCATTAATATTTAATAATATAGTAAAAAATATATATATTTTTCTTTTCAAAGGATTTGTTTGCAGTCATTTATTTATTGCAAGTTGTAGAACTAATATGCAAAAATACACTTAATTTAATCTTTTAATTTTACATTTACATTTAGTCAATATCAGACGCTTTTATCCAAAGTGACTAACAAATGAGGGCAATAATATTTTACATAAAATATTCATTTTTAATGCATGCATTTTATTTTTTATGAGTTTAGCTGATTATTTGCATCATATAAATATTAATATATTTTTTAAAAATGATGATCTAAAAAAAAAGTAAAAATGTTAATTATTGATTTATGATTTATATTTTGTTCCTATCCCCCCCCCCCCCCCCCCCCCCAAAAAAAAAAAGTTGGTGTATTTGCAAGTTAAATATCACTACCGTCATACGTCATTACCAATCCACCTAAAATTTGGAAAGACTATGTGACAAATCATAAAAATATTATGAAATTGTGAACAATTTCAATACATTAAATGCTAGCTGTGAAACTTGCTTTAGAAGGTCAAGGCCATTTTATTACAAAAATGCTTTAATTGTCATTTCTACTAACAGAATGACAGGTAATTTCAGATGTGGAAATGATGTTTGTCTATAATAAATAAATAAGAATGTGAAAAGTGCTGTTTAAGGGAGTTTAATTCTCCATTCTTAGTCCAAAAGTGCCAATAGAAGCACCTTTATACTTAGGCCCTTTCTGCATGCAGCTAAGCTGCGGCGGTAATGAGGGCAGCTTTTTGCCATCCAGCAGAATAAATAAAGCAAACAGGGAGAGGCCAGAGCCCCGTCTGCCAGCGAGCTCATTATGAATTAAAATATTTACACCACCGGGGACGGCGTCACTTTACATCACCTTTCCTGTATGCTAATAAGGCAGCTAGCAAAGCGTGCTGCAGCACAACCTCCATTTTTCAGCCGTGGCATTTGTCTGGAGGCTAGATTTCTACAGACACATGAACGTTTATATTTACGGCTCCTTCCAACTTTAATGCATGCAGGAGCACAAACCAAACATATGCTTTACACGCTCAAGACGTGCTGCCCTCCTGAAGCTTTAGGACGACTTGGTGGCAGAAAATGGCAAGTGACAGAATCTGACTGAATTTGAAACATGTCGGTCCCCTGATGTTATGCATTTGCGTCAGATTCGCAGATACAAATTATAAAATTAGCATTAGCACATAAGTGTGAATCACTGCAGCTATATGTGAATATGCTATATGTGGATTTAGCTCTTTAGGTTCACACAGGTGTTTAAGTGTTAGCTAGCATCTGTTTAGCTATGAAAGTAGGAAACTTTGGCTAAAGCGTCTGCTAAATTAATAAATGTAATTAATGTCAATGTAAAATGCGAATGTTCAGAGACTTCAATGCTAATTTCTTGACCGGAATTTTTTTAGTTTTTTAATTTTTTAATTTTTCTTAGAACTGTTAGCCTCTTGTCTTTTTTCAGTTATTTTTTTTTTTAATTTGCAAATTGTAGACCTAATGTAAAATGATATTTATTTAATAATATTTTAAGAATAATCAATTCATTATTTTATTTAATAATGTTGTAAATTTTATTTTGCATTATTGTTTTTTAATGCAGATTTTAATTAACTTTATAGAGTTTTTTCTTCTTTTTTTGCTGCAATATTGTATGTTTGATTGTTTGTCATTGAAGGAACACTTCAGATTTAAAAGACGCATGATTGTTCAAATGATGCTAGAAACCCATGAGTTATTGTTTATCATTGTTCTCATTAGCATCCCCATTTCCTAATGAATCCCGCACAATGTCAGAATAACGAGTCTTGATTAGAGTGGCATCTGATTGCTTGCAATTGTGGAGAACAAATTTTGATGATGCCAAACCCCACCTCCTAATAAACCTCTCATCTGATCTTCAAATGTGCCAATGTTTTAGAAGGTAACAGTTATGTAGCACCTTTAAAATGCTCCCTATGAAGACAGTTCATTATTTTTGGAGCATACTTTTGGAGTTGGAAATTCAAAGCAATTAGCACCTAGGTTTTTTCTTTAAAATTAGGAAGCCAGTGTTTCTTGCCACATCTGGTGCTGATAGTGACAGCAAAATGCTGGATCCGACACCTCTGAATGTAAGCTTTGGGAATAATTTGGGTTGAATCCAGGCCTGTTTTTTTTTTTTTTTTTTCTTAGATCTCTTGACTTGGTGGAGCTCAAATTAGATTTTGCCCCTTTTAACCCCCCCTCTATTCCTCTGTGACCTTGGGTCGCTGCTAACCAAAGAGAGGAACGAGAAAATAATGAACTCACACGGGATATATGAATATATTAACAGGGCTCGCTGTTCGATGCCTTTTTTTTTGAGCGGATCAAAAAGCGCTTTTAATTTCAGATTCAAACGGTTTCAGAGGAAATTTGTTGATGGGATTGTATGCGCGGGTGGAATGACAAACGAAACAAAAAAGCCCCCGAAGGCCGTCGACACAAACCAGCAACAATGATTCCAGCCATCAAGGCCTTCACAACTGGCAGAAAGTCGTTTGATTCTTTTCTGTGTTTTATATTGAATTATAGCGTGAAACGCCATATCACTGATAGCGGAGGCAAATTTATGCTTTGGGTTCATAACTCAAATGTAACCACAAAAATAAACAATGCACAGCTTTTAATGAATTTATTTAGTGATGGTTACTTGAGGATAGACTTGCATCAGTAAAGTCTCTTTCACACAGAAATTACGGAAGATACACGCATAATGTGTCCCATGATTTGTCCCGGGATCATTTGATTGTGGTTCATTCACACTGCCAGTGATTTTCCGGAATCTGTGTGAGCATTTACATACATCCCATAAAGATCCCATAAAGACACGTGACATTATGATGTGACGTGTAATGTGACACGTACCCTTTCACTAAGCTGGCGAACGATCTCAGCTTCAGCGTGGATAGTGAGGAGCTCCCTGATCTCTGCTTCATTACAGTTTGCAAATACTTTTTCGTCGTGAACGTTGATCTTCCTTCAAAACACCTGGTAAAAGAGTTGCACAATAACGTGTGTCATCTCTATGACACACCCTTTACGGCATTGGTTCTGACTTTTATTCACACAGAGCTTGCTCCAGACTGAACCCGGCAATGTCACTAGGTCCCCAACCCAGGATCACTCCCGGAATTAATCCCGGGACGTGTTTGCATTCACACAGAATGCACTCCGGCAATTTTCCGTGACCAACCTGCAGTGTGAAAGGGGTTTAAGTATCAACCTAGCAACCACACAGCAAAACACTTAAACCACTCAAAACTCCCCAACAACAGCATATAAACACATTAAACCACTCGAAACACCCCAGCAACAGCGTAGAAATGCACTAAAACCACTCGAAACGCCCCAGAAACAGCATAGCAACCCACTAAAACCACTCGAAACGCCCCAGAAACAGCATAGAAACGCACTAAAACCACTCGAAACGCCCCAGAAACAGCATAGCAACCCACTAAAACCACTCAAAACGCCCCAGAAACAGCATAGCAACGCACTAAAACCACCCCAAACGCCCCAGCAACAGCATAGCAACACACAAAAACCACTCAAAACGCCCCAGAAACAGCATAGAAACGCACTAAAACCACTCAAAACGCCCCAGAAACAGCATAGCAACACAGTAAAACCACTCAAAACGCCCCAGAAACAGCATAGCAACGCACTAAAACCACTCAAAACGCCCCAGAAACAGCATAGCAACACAGTAAAACCACTCAAAATGTCCCAGCAACAGCATAGTAGCGCACTAAAACCAGCCCAAACGCCCCAGCAACAGCATAGAAATGCACTAAAACCTCTCAAAACACCCCAGTACCCACATAGCAACACATTAAAACCACTCAAAACACTCCAGTAACCACATAGCAACACACTAAAACCACTTGAAAAGCCCCAGCAACGGCAAAGCAATGCACTAAAACCACTTGAAAAGCCCCAGCAAACAGCATAGCAATGCACTAAAACCACTCAAAACACTCCAGTAACCACGTAGCAACACACTAAAACCACTTGAAAAGCCCCAGCAACAGCATAGCAACGCACTAAAACCACTCAAAATGCCCAAGCCACAGCATAGCAACACAATAAAACCACTCAAAACACTCCAGTAACCACATAGCAACACACTAAAACCACTTGAAAAGCCCCAGCAACAGCATAGAAATGCACTAAAACCTCTCAAAAACACCCCAGTACCCACATAGCAACACATTAAAACCACTCAAAACACTCCAGTAACCACATAGCAACACACTAAAACCACTTGAAAAGCTCCAGCAACAGCATAGCAACGCACTAAAACCACTCAAAACACTCCAGTAACCACATAGCAACACACTAAAACCACTCGAAAAGCCCCAGAAACAGCATAGCAACGCACTAAAACCACTCAACACACTCCAGTAACCACATAGCAACACACTAAAACCACTTGAAAAGCCCCAGCAAACAGCAAAGCAATGCACTAAAACCACTTGAAAAGCCCCAGCAAACAGCATAGCAATGCACTAAAACCACTTGAAAAGCCCCAGAAACAGCATAGCAACGCACTAAAACCACTCAAAACACTCCAGTAACCACATAGCAACACACTAAAACCACTTGAAAAGCCCCAGCAAACAGCATAGCAACGCACTAAAACCACTCAAAACACTCCAGTAACCACATAGCAACACACTAAAACCACTCGAAAAGCCCCAGAAACAGCATAGCAACGCACTAAAACCACTCAACACACTCCAGTAACCACATAGCAACACACTAAAACCACTTGAAAAGCCCCAGCAAACAGCATAGCAACACACTAAAACCACTCAAAACACTCCAGTAACCACATAGCAACACACTAAAACCACTTGAAATCACTCAAAATGCCCAAGCCACAGCATAGCAACACACTAAAACATTGTATAAGAACAGCAGAGCAACAGCTGAGCATCTTGAAGGTGAATTTCTCTAAATATCAGTTTGTAGTATTTTCGAGCTGTAGTATTTGCGTGGTTTATTATTGGTGTCATATTATGGGATGTTCAGTATTCTGCGCTTTGGCCTGAGGTTGTTTTTCTTTCTCAATCAGATACTCATTGATCAGAAGTGCATGGTGGGAAAGCAGTTTAATGTCAGCACTTCAGCCTTCCCTCCCGCCAACAGCTACATCTGCAGTCCTAATACAGGTTGTGGAAATGAACTGTTCATTTTTTCCCCACTGTCTCGTGTGTGTGTGTGTGTGTGTGTGTGTGTGTGTGTGTGTGTGTGTGTGTGTGTGTTTTATACTCACAGCTACAATCGCAGGAAGACTTTTATTTTGAGCTGTATGTGTCAGGATTTGTTCTGATTTAGAAATGCTGACTATTATCAAGGGACCAGATATGCAGATGAGTGTTTCACGCATGCTCATTGATAATGAAGTTGAATGCACATTTGCATTTAGCTTCCCACCCTGTTTAACCTAGATGCATTTCAAAAACTACTTCACTGACTGGGTTTACCCTCCTACTTCTATCTATCTATCTATCTATCTATCTATCTATCTATCTATCTATCTATCTATCTATCTATCTATCTATCTATCTATCTATCTATCTATCTATCTATCTATCTATCTATGCATCTATCCATCTATCTATCATTTTCTCTATTGTTTGTCTATAAAATGAAGCCTCACCATCTGAATCTCATCATCTTCCACCCATATTGTCTCTCGTCTGCGAGTACATACTGTGTACACAATGTGATTTGGTACGTAAACACTATCAAGGGCAAAATGAAAGGCCTGTCACCGCGAGCGCACACGAGACATCTGGGCTTTGTTTCGCTCGAGTAAACAGTTGTTTGTATCTGCACTGGAGGAGGAACTCTTGACAGGCAGCCGGATGTCAGTTCGAGAGAGAGTTTGTAATGCTAAGGATGCTGTTTTAACCTCTCTGAGATGTGATATAAGCGGCTGACAGGACCGGCCGGCCGTATGCAGGAGGACAGCTGTGTCCTTGAAGCTTTTCTCCCGGCCTTCAAAACACGAGCCAGAAATTTGGCTGGAGTATTTAGCAGCGTTTGGGCCTTTATTTAAGGTGTATTCTTCTCAGATCGGTTGTAGCATTATGTTAGCAAACATTAAAGAGCCAGAGATCTTTTATTCGGCATCTGTCGCTCTCTGGTCGTTTATTAATTCATCTGTAGTTCAATCAGTAGTGTTGGTGAACTCATCATGAGTTAGCGTCACCTCAGGCGATGTGATTTGATCTCCGCTGGGCCTCATTTACACTTTTTCTTGGATTTCAATACTCCCTTTCTTTCTCTTTGCCGTTTGAAATGATTTCTCGACACTCTTCGAGAGTATTTCCTCTCGTATCCAAACCGTCATGTTTGGGGTTTATGCGGGTTACAGTCAGGAACAGCATTCTTGCATCATTCCTGAAAAACACACCTGCCATGACAAAACTTCACATGCAAATTTATCCATCTTCTGAAAGACACTACTTTTCCTGAGATCAATGAACAGGTGAAGCTTTGTGTCAGGATGTCACATTCGTTAAACTCTGAGGACAAAGTGCACTTTAAGTGCGAAGTGAATGCGAGAGCATTCAGGGACATGAAAACAGATATGAATAGCTCTCACAAAACATCATGAATTATTGAGGGTCCTGTCGGAGTGTTAAACACAAGCATATTACCACAACTGAATAATTGTAGTGACTAGCAAGTGGAAGCGTTGTGGAAACCGTATTCATTGGAGTCTTATTAAATTTCATGTAGACATTGTATAAGGTGAAACATCTAATTACATACATATGTAAACATGGAGAAAATGAATGAAAAAAAGCAACATTCTTATGTTTCTACACTAAAAAAGGTTACTGGAGTACAAGAAAATACCATTTCAGTTTTTCTACCTCAAAATTTCACATTTAAGTCAATGTGTTTTGGGGGAAATTGTTTTTCCCAGTGTGGCATATTTAAATATATAATATAATATAATATAATATAATATAATATAATATAATATAATATAATATAATATAATATAATATAATATAATATAATATAATAATTAATTATAATTTTTTTATTATATTTCAGTTAATAGATAGGATAAAAACAAGCAATAATTTATGAAATTATGTTTCAAATTAATTTTTGTAGGCTTTGATGTTTTTCTACAAATCTACAAAATGTTTTCGACAATATTTTATGTCTAGCATATCTAAATATTGTGCCTAAATATTGTGTAATATTTCAATAAGTAGGGATAATAAAAACAAGTTTTAGTTTTTTATTATATTATTATTATATGATATTTTGATTATATTAATCATATTTTATTTGTAATTATTCATTTTTTTGTAGATGTCGTGTAGCATATCTAAATATGGTGCCTAGACATTTTATTATTTTTAACTAATATAGTTATTATGGTTATTGTTATTATTATTTTTATTATTGTTATTATTACTATTATTATTATTGTTTTTTTGTTGTTGTTTTTTTTTGGGGGGGGGCAATCAAAAATATGCAAAGAAAATTAAGTAAATAAATAAATTTAACCAGACAGCTGGAATTGTTTTGATTTGTGTGTATATATATTGTGAAAAAAGGACAAACAGTGACAAGGCAGTTCAGTTTCATTTACACATAAGTTCCTCCGTGGTTTATTCGGGTCTGAATCTAATGTATTCCGCTTGTATATGGTGAGGCAACATCTCTGGAGCCTCACACAGGCGGACAGGGATCTCCCCGTGTTCAGAATGCAGATCCGTGTGTGTTTTCTCATTCATTCGAGCCAGCGTGTGTACGAGCAGACACAAATGCCCTTCATTTTAATGATCCTCGCTGCCTGCATTCAATTACACGCCATGAAATATTTAGCGCACTTCCGCTCGCTGCTTTGATTTATTTCACTAAATCCTCCACCATTGTTAATAGGATGAAAGTGGTGATATCCAGATATTTTGTTATGAAAGATTAATGAGTAATACCGTTAATACAAATGCTAATACATTAATCAAAGGAGTGAAATTAAACTTCTCATGCTACAAAAATTCAGTGTTTTGTATTCAGAGACGGTTTCAGTTGTTTGCCCATGATAGCCACATTAGTTGAGTAAAGATCAATCAAACGAAACTTTATTTTCAATGTCCGAGATAAACCTGAACCATAGTGTCGTGAAATCATTCTAGAGAATCGATTCGTCAGAAATCAGTCCTTTCATAGACTAGGTTCACACTGCAGGCTAAAGTGGCCCAAATCCGACTTTTTGCCCAAATGTGACCCATATCTGATTTTCTTACAAATCCGATTTTTTTTTCAAATCAGGTCTAGGCCACTTTCATATGTGGTCCTAAATCGGATACATATACGATGTTTTGCAATGAGACTTCTGTCTGAACGGTCATGTCGCATTTCATGCGATTTTTACTTCATTGAAATACGACAGACATCACAATCCTGCGCTGGAGGAAATCGTTCTTCTTCTTAATATTCTTGTTCTTATCACTTCGTTATTTAGGCTCCGATTGCACATTAACTTAAAACTTGCTAAACACGAGCAGCATCCATTTTTATTTCCGCAAACACAGTGCGTTGCGTCTGACGTCACGTCTTCTTCTGCGCATGCGGGTCACTTCAGGGCCGTATACGGTTCACACATGAGACTGATGGCAGTCGCATTTAAATGACAATGTGAACAACAGCGCAAAAAAAACGGATTTCAGCAAAAAATCCGATCTGAGCATTAAGACCTGCAGTGTGAACTAAGCCGTAATGTAGCGTTGCTTTTAAGTGACTCAGCTCATTCTAAAAGCACCTTTCTTTCATGTGTGAAACCGTTCTTTTCTCTCATGTAGCGTTAGAAAGTCCGAATCATTCTAGTGAATTGATTTGTTATAAACGGTACTCATTGCGCTGCAAAGTCCGATGTGTTCAAGTGAATTGGTTCCTTCTAATCGGACTTTTCAGGCAAGTTGAAGACTTCGATTCAGTCGGTTCGTTCTGAATAGTTTTTTTTCTCCCAGTCAGCGTAGTCCCAATGAATCAAAAGATTTGCGAAGCCATTCAGAAATTCCAATCTAAATGATTCGCAATCTGCGCTCCTAAATTCTAATCTGAATAAAATGATTCGCGATCCGTGCTCCGAAGTTCCGATCTAAATCAAATGATTCGCAATACACAATCCGATTGGAGCAATTTGTGAATCATTTTGCGACACAATGGTTAAACTGATTCTGAGTTTCGAAAAGCTCAGTTTCACAATCACTATACGAGCTTTTTAAAATCATTACAAGTTATGTTGAAATTCGAAAATGAATGGCTCGTCCGATCTGGGTTTTTTTGGTTTGTTTGTTTTGGTTTTGTTTTTTCGCTAGTGAATCGCTTGAACTAAATGATCGAAGTCAAGAGTTTGAATCAATTGGAGCAGTTCCAGTTATTATTTCAGTTAATAATTAGGCCTATCTCATTTATTGCTAGGGACAATTTAGTAGTCGCTGGATATTGTTATGTCACTAGCATCCTCTCCTGATTATGTTTAGTTCAGGGGTCCGTTCTTCATATGTCGCTAACTCAGTTAGCTGGATTTGATTGTTGACGATTTCGCTTGATCTTGGATCATTTGGTTCTTCGAAGCTTATCCAAACAGGATTAGATTGCAACTTTTTAAGCAGAATTGATACTTAAAAGCTGTCCTAGCCACCGCTACTTTATTACAAGAGTACCCTATTGGTCCAGGGACAATAATTTAAAATAATAATAATTTAAAAATTAATTTGAAAATAATATAATATAACAATGTTGTGTATTCTATAATCCTATAGACACAGCCAGTTTTACTCATTCAAAGATTTATTAGTGATGAAATAATTACTTTATAATTGTATTGGAGTCTCACACACATGCTATAAATTCTGAATCGTTAATTTGAGTGATGACAGATATTATGGGAGTGGCTTGATAGAGCGCAGAAACTTTAATTAATGCTGTCACATAAGAAATTTGCTTCAAAGATAAAATTAAATGAATTGCTAATTACAACTTTGAAATAAAAATGTAAAGACTGTACAAACACTAGAAATCATGAATATAAATAATTGGGAATCATGTAAAAAAGAAAATTACAAATAAATTAAAAACAGTGCACATTTCATTTATCTATTATAACATTTAAGTAGTTTTGTTCGCTCGGCTGTTTCCTTATAAAGGTCCAGAAATGTGTCAAGTTTTTCGTCAGGTGTCTTTTTTAATGATATGATGTTATTACGTTGCTGTCTTGCCGCCAGCCAATCGCTGCATTGCTGATCGTGGTTTCAAGGATCGATACATCTGCCCTTTTCGGGGAACACGAGAACGCACAGTAATCTTAGACAACTTAATCCAGATATTTTAATCTAATACGCAAATTCGTTTGAAGAACCAAATTAGCCAGAGATCAGTTATCAGGATTAGAAGATCTGGCATCTTTCGAATCATCTCAGATGTAATAAGCGACGTACGAAGAACGGGCCCCAGTTCCTGTCATGTTTGTTATGAGCTCGCATTATGGTTTCTGATTAGTTAATCCTTGTCCAAATTTGATAATGTGAGAAATATTATTCTGATTAAACTATAATTTATATATATAGGCTAATTATATATTATTATAAATTAAAGCCTATGGAGTTCTTTGTACTTTAATAAAACTCTTCACAAACTCCAGTAACTGAACAACAAACACTGAGTGTTTCAGACTTTATTGCATATTTCTCAACAGAACTGTGAAGCAGCAACGCTCATGAAATATGTGTTTGCTTGTTTTAGCTATTAGATCAAAGCTCACTTCCAGACAGTTTCCTCCTCAGAACATGGAAGTGCTCTCCGATCACAGCATATAGTCTAATATTTTATTTAAGTGATGAGTTTAGAGTGAATTTTAAACAGATTTTGTGAATCATGTAAGAGGCCTGACATGTTTTTATCTTGTAGCTCCGTCTGCGCGTGACGCTAGCGGACTCACGATGGAAACAATCCTCATATTAACCAAACATCACAATTCTCCATATCTGGTAAGATTTCTGCTCTTGTGTTTCTGAATGTTCTCATATCAGCCATGTTACTTCGCAACATTTCATTATTTATCGCGGCGTTTGATGAAATCCTGCGCCTGCGTGTTTTAACGATCGCATTTTAGATGAGAAACGCGGGGGAAATCAGAATTTAAGTGGGATGTTTGTAGATGTTTATTCAGGTCAGACGTGTCAATCAGATCATTTAGCGATTCTGCTAATTTAACGCGCAGGCTATGCTGGGAATAGCATATTAGCGTACTGCTTGCTATTCCTGCATTATTAATAGGGTACAAAGGGGCTGAAGGCGCCTTTGATATTATTTTCATCTAAACCACTAGATGGCACAAAAACGTGGCGTAGCACTTTCAAAACATCCGCTTTTCAAGATGCACATGTAAATTTGTCTGATCTTTGACGCGATCGGGCGCAAAGTTGATTCTGTGCTTACTTAATCTAATATTTTATGTTTTTTAAAATGTTGTAGATTTAAATAGCAAATGATAATTGCTAAAATGATTTTATGATTTTCAGTTTTTTTACGATAATTAAAGCAACAGTTTTTAAATAACGAAAGAATGTGTAAAAGTATGGTATTTGGGGTAAAAGGCCCCTCTTGCCACCTCATACATTTATAAGATTTTTAAACAACTTATGAATGATTTATTTTCTCACAAAATCTGTTGCTCTATTAATGTTCAATACAACGTATATATATTTTTTCTGCAATTATACATTTTAGGCACAGTGAATGGCACATTTTTTCTTGAGGTGGGCCTTTAGCCCTGTTGTACCCTACACAGTATGCAACAATAATTCAGATTAATTCAGCAAGTGGTGTCCAGTATTATATAGGATAGGAAATAAAGTTATTTTACACATTGAATTGAGGGTGTGAAAATAAAATGTGGTGCATTTGTGTCACTCAGGTTCAAAGTCAGTAAAGTAACCTAACTTTGTAGAAATCAAATCAACTTAGAAGTCTATAACAAGTCCATTGGAAAATTGGTAAATTAAGCAACTATGATTATAAATAGTTAAATAGATATTCATTTTATGTTAATTCATAATAGAGCAGCACATAATCTTAAAATACAAATATTAAAAATAACATTTTATACAATTTTATTTTATTTTATTTGCTAATCTTCATTTTGTATTTTCAATTTATAAATGTTTTCATTACATTTATAAACAGTATTTTTACTCTCTTTATCTTTCTATCCTCATTTTTACACATTTCATAATTAAAAATAACCACAACTGTCATTTAACATTGTTTAATCAATTTATCAGTTGATTTATTTATATTTCAATTGATTTTTTTTTTTTTTTTTTTTTTTATATGAAAAAAATTAGGTTTTAACAAGCGACATGTTTTAAACTCTCCCCCCAGGTTAAATTAAACTAAATTAAATAAAAATAAGTAAATATATAAAACAATTTTACTATGCAAATTAAATAAATAATTAAATACAATAAATACAAAAAAAATAAGTAAAATACAATATAAATTAAATATTTAAATTAATAAATATAATAAAATGTTAAACAAATATGCAATATGCAATGATACACAATTATACAATATAAAAGAAAATAGATAAAAAATTAAATGCAAATATAAACAGATTTCCAAAATTAGTAAATACAATAATAAACACACAAAAATAAATAAATAAATAAATACAAATTTATTTTTATACCAGTTTTAATGTCTCACATTATTGGACAAATGAGGGTTATTTAGGTGCAAACAGAGTGTTTGTATGTTGTAAAGACTATATGTTAGTTTTTCTGTGAGTGTGAGAGAGAGAAATTCCCCAGAACAGCCAGAGATCAGTGATCTGTTCACCTGTTTATTGATCAGGCTTCACAGGCAGTAATGAGATTGCTGTTTAGGGCCGTGTCTCTCTCTCTCTCTCTCTCGTTCTCTCTCTCTCTGTCGCACAGGTTCTGCCCGCCGCCGGCCACTAATTAACACACAACAGTGCTATCGATTTCTCATTGGCCACAATCGCAGGTGCTCTTTGCTGCGTCCGCTGCACTTTTCCTCAGACAGACGTCTCATTCCGCCTCGGTTTCTGCTGATATCTACAGCCGCGGAGGAGTCTTCACACACATCTGATCTGTGACGTGCTGACACTGAAAACAATGTCTTCTCAAAAATAATTTAAATTAACACACTTACAATGGAAGTGTGCAGTCATCATCATAACAGACATTAATCAAATATAATTAATCACACTGTTTCTAAAATATTTAAACTAAATTTGACATTTATTGACAATGAAAATTATATAAATGAATGAATTATTATTATTTATATTTATTATTGGAAGTTTATAATAATGATCCATTTTTAAATACAATATTTTATAATATACATTTATTATTTGTAACTGTATAATTGTTTTAAAATACCTATTATTTTTACATTTCATTATGCCTGTTATTAATGTACTTACAGTGGAGGTATGCAATAAGAACCATAAGAAATGTTTATAAATGCAATTTATAAATATATATATATATATATATATATATATATATATATATATATATATATATATATATATATATATATATATATATATATATAATATTATAATAATAATATTATCTTAATATAATACAATTATTTAAATTATATATATATATGATAACATGAATAATTATTTTAATGTTATTTTATTATAATACTATAATACTAATGTTATTTTATTATAATACTGTTTTAACTTTTGTAATTATTATTTTGCAATTACATTTTATTGTTTTGATATTTGATAATTATTATTATTGTATTGTTAAATGTATAGTTATCTTTTTTATTTGTAATGATTATTTCTACATTATGCAAATATTAATAATAATAATGAGAAATTATTATTGTAATATTTCATTATTGTTATTGTTTAATATCAAATAATTTTTCAATTATAATTGTTTTATTTATATTTATTATTTCAATAATAATTACTAAAATGATGTTAGCATTTCCAGTCTGGTCTGTACATAGTTTTTTAACACTGGTAACTTTTGTGAGAGACACACAAATTATCACAGAATAAATAATAATGTTATTTTTATATTTATAATTATTATTTTAATATTACTATTTTTTTCCATTTTATTGTTAGTCTTGTTTTTTTTATTATTATTATTTTTAAATATAAAATTATTTTTATTTTTATTTCATTTCTAATTATTATTTAATTTATTACTATTTTACTTATTTGTGTTAGCATTACTAATCTGGTCTGTACAAAGTTAATTGTCTGGCTTTTTAACACTAGTAACGTTTGCATGATGCACTCAAATTATATTTTAAATAATCGCTAAATAAATAATAAAATATAAACAAGACATATTATTTACATTTAAACTATCTTAGAGAATGTAACAAAATATCAATATTTTTATCCTTAAGAATTACAAAGAGCAAGCAAAAGCACGCGCATCAATCTCAAATGGGAGCTCGACTAAAAAACAAGTAGAAGCATCCTTCAAATGCAAAGTCGGCAACACCTAAAATGAATTTAAAAAAACGTTTGCATAGTGTGTGACGTTTCAAGCGCACAGGCTCTTCATCAGACTTAAGAATTAAAAATGCTTTAGCACAAATACAAATTTCTGCTGTCAACTCTCCCAAAAGTCTTCTCGCATCAGTTTCCATTGAAAGTGCGATACTGTTTCCGGCGGCGAGTCAGAAGTCACTGTAAGTTTGGCTGGAGCTGAATTTATCTGGAGGAGCTGCAGTAGGTGTTGAGGTCTGGCCGTCTGCGAGTCTTTCTCATTCCTCCTGACAGCTTCAGGCGAGAGCGTGTAAAAATAGCCTTCAGCTGCAGCTCTGACGAGTCCCTGCTTCCTGTTCCTGTGCGTGGCACCCATGGGCTCCTCATAAATAAGTGTCTGCGGAGCCAAATTTCCCCTGGACCCTCAGCTGCAGCCAGCATTACCGCTGTCAGGATCATACATGCTGATATTATCAAACTGATTAGTGTAGTTCGATCAGACATGATGATCCTAAATGTAAGAAACAGCCCAGAATGAATCAAAAACATGATGATGTCACTTCCTGAAAGATGATGTCATCAAAGAACTGGCTTTGATTAATGGTGCTTTTTCAAAAGACTTACAGATTTTCCTAAGAACACACGTTTGTTTCAAACACTTTGGTTATTGAAAATTGTTCATTTTAGAAGCACTTAAAGCTGCAGTCCGTAAGTTTTGCCTCTTTGTCGCCATCTCTGTTTGAAAACCTGCAATTGCAGTTCCTTGTTGAATTATATTCCATGCTTGGGTTGTGCTCCAGCACGGATGAATCTAATGTTTTGAGGTGAATGCGTGGCAGTCACTGCACCGGTGTGGATGTTTACTGTCCTTCACAACCACAGATTCTAGTCTTGGAATAAATTACCCAAAATAAGAATTTTCACTGTATATTGCCATCTGAACAAGTAACAAGTCTGCCACATTTGTTCTGACCAACTGAGGAAAAAAGCATATAAATCGCTTTACCAATGGTGATTTAATCTAAAGATCGGTTAGCTCACATCATATCAAACCATGCAAATTATTATTATTGTTATACTTTATTTTAGTCAGTTGTTTATAATATTTAAATTATGTAGAGTTTATTTTAATTTTTTCATTTAATACACATACACTCGTGGCCAAAAATATTGGCACCCTTGGTAAATATGATCAAAGAAAGCTGTGAAAATTAATCTGCATTGTTAATCCTTTTTATATTTTATTTAAAAAATTCACAAAAATCAAACCTTTCATTGGATAATAAGAATTTGAAATGGGGGGAAATATCATTATGAAATGTTTTTCTCTAATACACATTGGCCACAATTAACGATACCCTTTTATTCAATACTTTTTGAAACCTCCATTTGCCAATTTAACAGCTCTAAATTCACAGCTCCATGTTGGGGTTTCTTCTCTTCAGTTCACTCATTTTCTGCAGGGTTCAGGTCAGAGGACTGGAATGACCAGCAGAAGCTTGGTTTTGTGCTCAGTGACCCATTTTTGTGTTGTTTTTGAGGTTTGTGTTTGGATTATTGTACGGTTGGAAGATCCAAACATGGCCCATTATGAGATTTCTAACAGAGTCAGTCACATTGATTTTTTATCTGTTGGTATTTGATAGAATCCATGATGCCATGTGTCTAAACAAGACGTCCAGGACCTCCAGCAGAAATATAGGCCCACAACATCAAAAATACAGCAGTATATTTCATTGTACACATGGGGTACTTTTTATCCCTGTGTTCACCAAACACATCTTGAGTGTTTTCTGCTAAAAAGCTCATTTTTTAGTTTCATCTTACCATAGAAGCCAGTCTCATTTGAAGTTTCAGTCATGTCTGATAACTGAATATGCTGGAGTTTGTTTTTGGATGAGCGAGGAGAATTTTTCTTGAAACCCTCCCAAACAACATGTGCTGATGTAGGTGCTGCTTGACCTTTTTTTTTTTAAGGTTTTCTGACCCCGAGACTCAACTATTTTTTGCAATTCTCCAGCTGTAGTCCTCGGAGAGTCTTTAGCCACTCAAACTCTCCTTCTCACAGTGCATTTGGACGATATAGACACACGTCCTCTTCCAGGCAGTTTCCTAACATTTTATGTTGATTGGAAATTCTTAATTATTGCCCTGATGGTGGAAATCTGTTATTTTCACTGCTCTAGCTCTTTTCTTAAAGCCACTTCACTAATTTGTGAAGCTCAATTATCTAGAAATATATTCTTTGGTTTTTCTCATTGTGATGATGATTAAGGGAATTTGGGCTTTGTTTTCCCTCCTATTTATATTTCTGTGAAACAGGAAGCCATGGCTGGATAATTTTATGTTCATAATCACCCTGGAGTGCTCAAAATTGTGAATATGAACGGGAATATACTTCAGAGATATTTTACTCATAACAATTTCTAGGGGTACCAATAATTGTGGCCAACGTGTATTTGAGAAAAAACTGATTTCCACAGCCTTTTTTTATCATATTTACCAAGGGTGCTGATATTTTTGGCCATGACTGTATATATATATATATATATATATATATATATATATATATATATATATATATATATATATTACATTTAAATTTGTAATAATGTACAATATATTATACATATATTTTGTAATAACACATGGTTTTGTTTTTTTTCTATGTAAATGCGATATTTAATTAATAATTAATTCATAATTCTTTAATTTTAATGTCTATATGTATGTGTGTGTGTTTGTGTATAATATGCATGCATGCATACGTGTAAAATTAAAAATTTATCTCTCTCTCTCTCTCTCTCTCTCTCTCTCTCTGTCTCTCTCTCTCTCTTTTACTTTTTAGCATAAAAGCAAAGCTTTAATTGTGAGCACCATTGGTTTTCCTTTCATGCAGTGGCTCAGCGTTTTTATTTTCCTCTGGCTTCAGGCGCTTCACATGCGGTCAATTGGTCCGTTTCCATTCCGTAGCCTTCTGGCATAATCGAACAACAAATATTTGTTTACACGTGCGCCACAAAACACATTAAGCGCGCTGGCCCGGTCTTAAAGCGCGGGCTAATCGCTCCTACATTGTTTATAGTGTCCTGATGGTATCATAAAGCACACAGCACATGTAAATGAAGCCTTTGAGTGTTTATCCACAGAGATATGTTTGAATTCTCCATCGACGTGTTTTTCCTTAATAGCGTATTAGACACGAAAACATGCTCAGGCTATTTTTTTCATCATTCGCAGCAGCACAGAAAAGCAATTACACCGGCTGAACGAGCGAGCGGCTGAAATTACACCAGCAGAAGCAGCGAGGTGAAATCCAGAGTTTGTCTTACTATAGTGAGATGAGAGGGTCTGTACTTACTACTGGAGAAAGCGTAACGGCTAACTTGGATCACGTGTGCTTTAATAACCAATCACATTACAGCCTTGACGTCACTGAATATCAGTCAGAGTTGTGCGACACTCAATCACCATTTACAGATGCCATAAGAATGAATGAGAAGTGCCGTAAGCTGAATCCCACCTGTCGTAAAAAAGTCAGTGACTTCTCTTATAAAACGGCATTTTTTTTTTTTTTTTTGTGGTAAACTGTAAAAATAGTTCAATCCATAAGTATAGTTTAGTGTAAAACAAGTTGAATATTCATTAAATGATGAGCTGTTTCCTCTAAAAAGCTGTTTACTCAGCATAGTGAAGCCCCTTCTCCAATGACATCCATCCAAAAAAAAAAACCCTCTGGTCTCCTTTCCCACGTACTGCCAAAGCGGAAGTGTTAGCATTAGCTGTTATGCTTTTTCGGCTAAAGCTTGCAGGCTTGCCGTCTAGTGGCTTTGGTGAAAACACTACATGCGGATGCTGACCACGGGCCATTTTGGCACATTGTCTATCAAGCACAGCGTGGCAGAGGTCAGATCAAATCACCTGTATACAGTTCCTGACAGCAAAACAAACCACACCGAGGCAGCGAGTGCAACAGCTGAATTGCTTTGGTGAATGGCAATATTTGAAACTGTACATTTTTATCCAACTTGCAAACTTAAAGGGACAGTTCATCTAAAAATGCAAATTGTGTCATAATTTGAAGTTGAATCTGTTCCATACCTAAATGAGTTTCTTTCTTCTGCTGGACACAAAATAATATATTTTGAAGACTGCTGGCAGCCAAACAGTTGACGGTAGCAATTGACTTCCATTGTATCGACTATAGAGGTCAATGGCTACCGTCAACTATAACTGGGATTCTTCAAAATGTCTTCTTTTGTGTTGGTAATCAAACAGTTCATGGTAGCCATTCACTTCTTTATTATATTTTATCATGGAAGTCAATGGCTACCGTCAACTGTTTTGTTACCAAATTCTTCAAAATACTATTTTAATGCTGGTAACCAAACAGGTGATGGTAGCCATTGACTTCCATAGTATTTGTTTTCCCCCTACTATGTGTAGTGAACAACAGTCAAACTGGCATTCCAAGGACCAGTTTATGGCAGGGCCCCTCTCTAACTGCCGGCATGGAGGGAAATGTGCCCCACTGTGATTGGATCGTGGTGGAGGAACATAAAAAGATGTTCAGAACCATCAGATAAGATGCCAAGACAACTGCCAGACACCTCCAACAGGACAGGAAGGGAGACCTTCTGCATCCACGACCACCTAAAAGAGGACTTCTCATTGGACTACGGGTTGACCCATCACACCCAATCCTAAGGTTTAGGAAATGACTTCCATAAAAATTCCTCCAGATCTCTGGATGCAACAGCAGTGGCTGAAACAAAGAAAGGCCACACAGATCTATCCAAGTCCATTCATACCCATGTTTGGAGACCTTAAATGGATGCAAACTTCAAGGAATTCACTTCATCCTCAGATGAAGTACAGTTTATGTTGATGGCCATTGACTGTTAACACAACAGTTCACAGGAGCAGGCCTATTAACATATTATGGTATAAATAAGTGATAGTTCAACAGTTTCCTATCATGTTTGGACTCTTTTTGCTCCTTATGATGCTGATAATAGTTTGAAAGAGGTTTGGTAAAGAAATATTGCATGGGTGAAATGTTAAAGACACTGTTTAACTTTGTACTCCACTGTATGCAAATGAGTTCCACACTAGGGCGGGCAACATCATGGCCACCTTGGACACAAGTGGCCAATCACATTCCTGGAACGGAGAGGCGCCAGATTCCAATCTCCTCCTCATCAAAAAGAGATAAAGGTACCTTCCCAAAAGACACTCCTTGTTCTGAGTCTGAGTCCTGTTACCGGGAAGACAGCAACAGGAACACTCCCCGTTTCTGAGTCTTTCATCTAGAGAGACACTAACAGAAACACCAAAGTTTTAAGTCTCTGATACATCCAGAGAGACAGTAGCAGATACGACGTTCTGAGTCTCTGGCCTGACGAGGAAAGAGATTTCAAGACAGCTAAGGTTTAACTCAGCCCCTGAGCAAACCTTCCTTATCGGATTTGGCTACCCTTCAGTTGCAAAGGACCCAGCAGTGACGGACCCCGTCTGATTCTTGCCGCTCCGAAAGCAGCACAACCCAGTCCGCACAGGACCTCTGCAGTGGCAGACACTGCCTGAAACCCACGGCTCCTCAACGACGCAGCCAGGCTGCAAAGGACCCCGTGAAGACCCATCTGACCCAGCTGCCCGGTCCATGATCTAAGGACCCTTTGTGGCACAACAGCAGTTCAGCATTCTCCAGGTCAGCGCATTGACGGCTACCGGAACGCAACTCTGTGCCCTCCCCACTGCACGCAGTCTGCATCACCAGTGGAAGACGTCTCTACCCCCGGACTGATCACCCGCCTGTGGAACGTAATTATAAACTTACCAAACCTCTTTCCTAAAGACCTTGGCTTAGTTCATACCTGCAGCCTATGTTTTTCTAACCTGTTTAGATAACATTTACTTGGGGTCAGCATTACGAATAATAGCTATATTATTTGTTCAGAGATAAATAAGCAGTTATTTATCATTAATTCCACCAGAGCCATTAAGTGGTTCCCATAAGCAACATTTCCATAGAAATCTATTCCATTGCTACATTCAGCTCAACAGCATTGCATTCAGCCATTCTGTATTCATTCCATTTATTTGTTTCTGCGATTCATATTTAGTATCTTCCTTCATTTTTATTTGTCTATTATTCTCTATTAGCAGTGCATATTCACTTATTGGTATCATCACTAGTTGTTGTATTTACTCTTGCATATCTATTGTTAATAAATTTCATTTATCTTATTACAATTGTGTCTTCTTTGTGTTGATGATCCAAGGCTCTACTAGCTAGCTAAACCACCAATCTTTCAAATAAATCAGTTGACCAGCTCCCTCCAATGTGTGCAATTCAAATTATTGAACAGCTTGTGGGAAACACGCCCACATTGCCAAATTACCAGTCTTTGACTGGTGCACTAAACTAAGTGAGGGGGGAATTGGTCATCTGATATACTCATAACCGCACCTTGAGTGACGTGTGACCCAAAATCACAACGTCTTAGGTGACGTGAGTCCTACACACTACATATGGAAGTCAATGTCTACCATCATCTGTTTGGTTACCAGAATTCTTCAAAATATCTTATTTTGGTGTTGATAACCATACAGCAATGGTACCAATTGACCTTAGTATTTTTCCATATTGTGGAAGTCAATGGCTACCGTCAACTGTTTGAATACCAGCATTCTTCAAAAGATTTTATTCTTGTGTAGGTAACCAAACAGTTGCCAGTGGCCATAGTATACTTTTTCTCTACTATGAAAGGTAATGGCTACCATTATCTGTTTGGTTACCAGATTCTTCAAAATATATAATTTTGTGTTGGTAACCAAACAGTTACCGGTAGCTATTTATGTTCATAGTATACTTTTTCTATATTATAAAAGTCAATGGCTACTTTAATCTGTTTGATGAGTAAATATATTGTAGAAACTTAATTTTCTGTAAAGCTGCTTTGCAACAATTTGTATCGTGAAAAGCGCTATATAAATAAACTTGAATTGAATCTTATTTTGTGCTCATCAAAAGAAAGACTACAGGCTTGGAACAAATTGAGGGTGAGTAATTGATGGCAGGATTTCTATTTTTGGGTGTACTATCCCTTTAGCCCTTAAGCTAACTTGTATAGCGAAGTTTTGAAAAACAAAACTGTCTGTAGAAGACGGCCATTAGCGTAATGAGAACTAATTGTCTTCACTTACTGTTTTGCACATTAGCCACAACAAAAATCTAGCTGAGTTTAGCTAACTTTTTAACAATATATTATTTAAATTTTTTCTCTGCTAATCTGAAAGAGAAAACTGACTATAGAAGACGTTTGTGTCCATATAATTTTAATTCATATTAGCCGCAACAACAGTTTAGCTAACTTGTATAGAAAGATTCTCTTCCAACAGTTGCTCTGCTAATCTGACAGAGAAAATTAAGTATAGAAGGAGACCGGTAGCATAACTAGAGCCGTTTCACACGCTTAGCATATTAGCCATAACAACAGATTGTTGTTTTGTCTCTTGAAGGTAGTTTGACTGTTTGAGTAAGGTGACAGCTAACACAATTGTGGTGCTAGCGAAATATCAACCCTCATTGCGCTGTATGCTAATATGTTTCCCAATGTGTCCCAACAGGCAGTCAGATCTGACGTCTACAAACAGATCTGTGTGTCAGTCAAGACAGAACACGGGGGGGGGACAAATAAATAGGATAAAAGATGTTTGACCGGTGCGATTTGGCATTTGCCGTATCCAGTGGCAGGAGAGACGACGACCTGCCGTTTGTCTCGCGGTTTCCATAATGGACATTAGAGGCAAAGGAAATATTAATATCCTCCTGACATCAAGCATTTGGCCGGTTTCACCTGAAGGCTCCCTGAGGACGGCCAGAAGCCCGCTCTATAGGCGCTGACTGATATTCAAACAGACGGGCTTCCTGCCGAACGCCTCCGATTTCTTAAACAAGGTAAACAGCGCTGATAGATTCTCCGCCCCGTCAGAACCAGAGGAGTTCCACATATGGCTGACAGCCGGCTAAACGCGGGAACCGCTGAAGGTTGACAGGAAGTTGGTACACAGAATTAGGCCGAGGCTGTGTTGAGAAAAGAAAATGTCCTTATTTCTCTTGTGATTCACATAGAAGAATTCATTTAGATAAATAAACAAATGCTCTGTTTATTAGCCTGGCGTGGGCATAAAATTTTAGTCTAAACCTTTTTTATTGAACAAAATTCACCTTAGTAGCAAAGTTTGCACCATAATATCATTGCTAATACAGTAATTTTTAGAATAAAACTGTATTTACTTATAAAAAAAAATATTTAAAAACAATAAAATTATAAATAAAATATTTGAGAAGCACTGTTTCATCCCATGTTCATTCATTTTTTTTTTGTTGTTTAATTTAGTTATTTAATTTTGTTTTGTACAATTTATTTTTTATTTGGAGTATTTTTTTGCTTCATTTTTAGTAATTTTAGTACTTTAGCCTAAACAACAAAAAATATGAATGGCAATATTTACTAAAAGTACAACTGAGCATTTTTAGATTTAGATATTTTAAATTGTGTGTGTGTGTGTGTGTGTGTGTGTGTGTGTGTGTGTGTGTGTGTGTGTGTGTGTGTGTGTTTGATGTTTTATATATACCATATATATAACAATATGTGATGTCATGAATGTGATGGTTTGTGGGTTGTTGTTTTTTTATTTACCAACTGATCCATGAAAACAAATTTAATTTTACAAGAATTTCCAAAAGAAGGAAATGTTAGTGGCAGTTGCTACAATGCTAGATTATAAGTCTTTTTAAGTGCTTTGTTGTTTGCTATGTTCTAGCTAACTCGCTCTTTGAATGTTTCACACTTAAAGTTATTATTAAATTAGTACTGTTTAGATGCTGTTATTCAACCAGTGCTTGTCAATCTGAACGTTTGAAATAATGGTTTCTTGACAATCTCAGCTTTCCCGACCCCCCACAGGCCAAAATCTGCTGACAAGAGCCAGATGTTGCTGATATTGACACATCTGCGCAGACGTTTCTCTGATTCCCCGGGGTAGCGAGGGAAAGCAAGAACCACAGCAAAGACACTTCTTTTCACTTTTCCATCGATTCACAGCTCTGCTGCCACTTGTTTAACTTATTCCTCAGTCAACTTTAGGCGACCGAGGCTAACCTGACCCCATTCTATCAGTGCGTCCACATAGGTTGTGCTTTTACTGTCAATGCGTTTGAAATGATAGATTGTGCATTCACACCACTCATGGCTTGTCTTTGCTTCTCAGGACCCCACATCAGACGCCAACGCCCGCTGTCCTTGAAACTTTGGCTCGACTTCCACAAATCCCGTTATTGTCGGGTCACGACAGACTCCATCCATGCCAAAACTTCAGCAAAAAGGCGTTGACGAGGAGCTTGTTGCGTTGTTTGTGAAAGCCATGCTACGCTACATCACTGGCTTTATGCCGGAGCCAAAAGAGTTTCCGGATTGAACTGGGATTTCTGGTCCCCGGGCAAATGAGCGCCGTCAAACAGCAGCTAAAAGTGTTCAATTCCTGGGAGCGAGACAGCGACAGACATGTCTATATGTTTGAATTAAATCCGACGCCTGCCTGTTTATCTCGGCATGAAAGGGCTCGACGGGGACCTGGGGCCTGCGGCTTTTGAGGCTTCGGGTGGCTTTCACAAAGCCTGAACAGAAATGAAAGGCTAACAGAAGAGAAATGGAGAGAGAGTCTTCTCTTGCTGCAAGGAGCCAAAGTTGAGTCGCACACAATGGCTTCGGGTGGATTATTACTCTGGTGTGGTGCTTCGCTCTGGTAGGATGGGAAGGTGAACTTCCCAGGAGGTGACTGAAAGAACTTCCCTCATTAATGCACCAACATGAACAGTGTCACATGATGCATGCTAACGATTTCTTTGTCTTCTGCATTTACAGGAACCATTGGGAAACTTCTATAGTGGTGTATAGTGTACAGTGCGTGCATAATTATTATGCAAGTTGATATTCTGATCATATTTTTTTTCCAAGCACATTTTACCAATTCCAAACCACATCAATCTTAATAACAACTATTAATTTTGTATTTAATCATTTATAAGTGATATATAATTGTGCATGAAGGCTGTAAGTGAAAAACTCCTCCTGGGTCAGCAGGGTCATAAAAAATAAAAATAAAAAAACAGGTGAAGAAAAGACATGTTAACTGCGAAAGAATTAATGTGAATTAGAATTAGATGTGAAACCATCAGGAACCATTTAGTCTCCAGCATTACCATTTTACATAACTGCAACCTGGAGTCTCCAGAAGTAGAAGGTATCAGGTTCTCAGAGACTTGCTTGGCTAAAAAAAAAAAAAAAAAAAAAATGACTCTCACTTAATGAGAACAACATGCTGAAGTGTTGAGAAATGCATGGACTAATTTTTATAGGCTTTAGAGACAGATAAGTTGAGAGTGACTCTTGAAGGACCATCATCACATCCCGTTGTACCACTGTTTGAAGAATTTATCTTCCAGAATCTGGCAGTAAGTTTTAGGAGCTCATTTTTAGTCCATCTCCTACCCTGAAAAGTCTGTCTAGCAGAGTTGGACTAAAAATGAATTCCCAAAACTTACTGCCAGATTCTGGAAGATAAATTCTGTAATTTTGCATTACCCCCAAAAAAACAAAACAAAACAAAAAATCCATAATAGCATTTCCACAACTTTCCAAATAACATAGAAATACTGATTATGCTGGTTGGAAAAGATAAAGATTTAAAATGACATTAGTCACTTTCTGAAAGTTAATTCCAAGGTAAACCCTAAGAGTAATGTTATGGCATACACTAACAAAGGAGTGAAAAAGAAAATATAAAACTTACATTTACAATGTTAATAATTGTGGAAATGCATCATAATGGCTTTTACTCAAGTCAATTTTATAAATGTACCAATATACCACATTTACACGACAACGTTTTTTTTCCTTTGAGAAGGAAAACGCAGATCTGCAAAAATGACTAAAAATGCTGTATAAGGCATGCCAGGCCAGTAGTTGGTGATCTACATGCCTGCGCACATAACTATAAACTGAACATGTAATATGCATGCACATAACGTCACCGTTTTCACAAAATCACATTTTTGTAGTTAATATGGATAACAGTGTCATTTTCAAAAACCTGCACTTTGAAACACGTTTTAAGAAGTTAGCATTTTCAGTTCCCCAAAACGCCATTGTCACATAAATAATTGGCAAAAATGGATAAAAAGTTTTTACTTGAAAATGGTGCCCCCTTTGAAATATAATGTAAGTAGCAACTGCAGTTTTGTATTTCTGAAGTATTGTTTGCCCATGCAAACCTCCATAGCATGCATTTTAAATGGTTGCTAAGGTGTTTTAAGCCAATTTTAACATGTTACGTGGTTGCCAGGGCATTATCAGTGTTTGCTAGGCTCTTGTTTACTCGTCCAATAGAAATAAATCCCAATCTTTCAATCAGTAAGAGGTGTTTCAGGTGATTTTTCATCATGTAAATTCTTGAGTGTTTTTACATGTTGCTAGGGTGCACTTGATGGTTGCTAGGTAGTTGCTTACTCGTCCAAGTGGAAAAATCCCATTCTCCAAATCTCCCAATCAAAAATAGGAGTTTGAGGTGGTTTCCAGGACATAGCATGTGCCACTGAAGTCTTTTGAGTGTTTTACCATGTTCCTAGTGTGCTTTGAATGGTTCCAAGTGGAAAAATCCCAATCTCCAAATATCCCAGTCAATGGTGTTTCAGGTGGTTTACAGGTGTTACTATACTGTAGTCTTTTTTTCATTTTTCATATATTTTTCTGAGCATGTTGCTATGTGTTTGCTACGGTGCTATGGATGATTGCTAGGTATTTGCATACCAGTCCAAATGAAAAATACCAATCTATGATACCTCAGATCACTCCTGTAAAGATATTGGATTTTTCCTGAGAAAGTTGGTGTTGCACAAACTACTTAATACTTTTGAGTAATTTGGATAGCAAACATAAACTACTCCATGGTTTTGACAAAGCAGTCCCAGTTGTCCATAAGATATAATCATATAATGGCTTTGATTTAAAAAATCAATAAACCTTTGTGACCAGTATGACGTATCAAGAGCAAGATTAGCATCCGATTCCAAGTGAATGTAATAATCAATAGCATCCAATAAGTGACATTTCGGTTGGACCTTCCCAACGGTTTCAGCCATCTGTTGGTTTTATTTGATCTTCCCTAGTAGGTTTGTCCAAGATGGACGCCCAAGGTCCAAGCGGACGAAAGTGAAGATGAATCGTTTAATCTGCCATTGTATGTTACCTTCATCAGAGCATGCGCTTGTAGTTTTGGCACCTCACCTGTTCCAAGATCAGCGGCCATGGCCCATAAATTGATTATAGTCTGTATCACCGAGTCATTCCATCTGACCGGGGGCCAGAGAAAGTGAACAAGGGCCAGGCGGTGATTGACTGCCCTCCCAGCATCCTCTGTCTCTTGGCCCGTCTCGGAAGGGCTTAATGGAACCATCACTCCAGCGATCCGCGGCCCGACTCAGCCCAGTGTGTAGCCGGCTGCGTCCTCCAGTCAAGGGCAGCTCGGACAACCATGCCCCCTCCCTCGCTGCAGGAGGGCTTAATGTACCTCACAGCCACATCAGATCATATCCAGGTCATCCCTGATAAACGGCAACGGACACGAGCATCAGCTGCGCGCAGAGCCTGAATACTGAATACTGTTATTACCTTATTTGGAAGGGTCATGAATAATAATATTGAGTTCTGCTGTGATTGGCTGTTTCACAGTGTGACTCATTTCAGTAGCTCACAGCAAGGAAACACAGGGAAAAAATATATTTCAATACTTTCTTGCGCAGTTATATCATTGGGTAATTATACTGTAAATAAAATGCGGGCATCAGGGAGCCACTATTAATATGCGGAGCAATGAAACTGCTTTTGAATGCACAATCGTTTTTTAGTTTCACTTTCACTTTCGAGATTCACAATCACACGTACTCGGTTTATACTATGGAGCAGCAGTACTTACCACACATTTTACAAGATCAGTTGCTTGTCAGTGGTGCTCAGGATCTGCAAATATTTCGCCATCATCCTCAGTCATCTCTCCTTACTCTGTTTATGTGGTAAGTGAAATCTTATGTACTGTAATGTAAACAGGCTACCGCTAGCAAGGAGTTAACCATGTCCCTTTAGTGGCTCACATTATTTTATTAGAACACATTATTTGCTTTCTGTGCCTTTCTGAATACAGACACCAACCCATCCCTGCACTTCACATCCCCTGCACAGCATGGAGCATAACATTTATTTCCATGATCTGCCATTTTCGCTGTTGTCCTTGCTTGTTTCTTCACAATAACTGCAGAACTTCTGATGATTCGGCTGGCGGCTGGCACAGAACATGGGTGGCTATTTGCAAATGTTGGGGGCATAACTATTAGTGATCTCGACTGTAACGTCACAGTCAAAGTCTCAGTTATGTTCTGATTTGCCTATTTTTCAGTGGTGTTTTGCATTCACGAGATTTACATAAGAAAGCGGAAACAATGGTGTTTGAGGCTCACGGTATGTCATTTCCATGTACAGAACTCTTATTATTCAACTATGCCAAGGTAAATACAGTTTTCCATTCAGTGGCACCTTTAATACAATATACTAAATGATCAGATGTTCTTATTTCTCCAGGCGAGCATTGAACTGGATGTGAAAACCCAAGCCATATCTTGAAACATATCTTTTGACTTTTGCTTGTAAGTGACCACCCAAAACACTCTAGCAGCTGCTAACATTTCGCAATGCCCTTGCGACCACCCAAAACACCCTTGCAACTGCATAGAATGTTAAAAACTACTCAAAGCCATAGCAACCATCCAGCACAACCTAGCAATTGCTAACACTTCGCAATGCCCTAGCAACCACCCAAAACACCCTAGCAACTGCTAACACTACGTAATGCCCTAGCAACCATCCAAAACACTCTAGCAACTGCAGATAATGTGTTAAAACCTATTCAACGCTATAGCAACCCCCCAAAACACCTGAGCAATTGCTTAAAAATGTGTTTAAAAACTATTAAACGCCATCCAAAACACCCTAACAACTTGATAAAAATGTTCTAAAACTACTCATTGCCATAGCGACTATTCAAAATACAGGATAAAAATGTGCTACTACTACTCAGTACAATAACAACAACCCAAAACTCCGTAGTAATTGGTTAAAAAATGTGTTTAAAAACTGCTTAACACGATAGTAACCAAAGAAACCTCTAAAACGCAATATAAATGTACTTAAACCATGCAGACCGTCTTAGCTGATGCTTTGCAATGACCTAGCAACCACTGACAACAGCTTAAATAATCAGCATAAAAGCGGCTAGCTGTGGGAAAGTACCACCCAAGTTTTAAATTAGCAAGTCCATTTATGCTGCATTTATGTAAGATGAAAATCGTAGGAAAAAAACAATTGAAATTTTATTTTTTAGCAACGTGTTAGGTTAGCAAAGAACCCATGTGGTCATTAACAAGCGTTGAATAATATCAAAAGTGTGATTTTTCTCAAATTCAGAAGCAACACAATTATCTGCTAGTGTGTTCACACCTAGACAAGCATTGTTGTTCTTAGCAGGAAAGGATGTGTGTGTTTTTGAGCATGACTGAGCTCATTAGCGACAGCGACACAAACACGGACAGCAGTGCTACACTGGAAGACGCGGTAAACAGCTGCGGCCCATCGGTGAGAGAAGAGTTCACATCTGTCAGTCCAGCGCAGCTGCTAGCATGCTACGGCGAGATCTAGTGCTCCCTCTTTCCTCACACTCCTCAGTACACAATCCCTGACAAGCGCAGAAAATGTACGAGGGAAGTCACAGGGGAGCGCTAACCCCAGCTATACATTACAGCTCCAACATCTGCTGGGCCTCTGTGATTCACGTCAAGCAGTGTCACCGTCATGAACACCTCTTCCTCCGTGACTTATTTATAGAGCAGTGGTGGGCGAGCAATTAAGATTCTGAGGACCAATGAAAATAATACTTACATTTGTCACAACACTGTATGTGAGAATGTACAGAAACAGCCTGTAAATGTAGAGAAAATGTCAGTCAGTGTTTTACAGAAAATTAACAGTGCCTTTACTGGGAACATAAAGTCTGAAACTTTAATTCTGCCATGAATTCTTAAACATTTTTTTTATTTTTTTTTTATTTGAATAACTGCTTTAGCATTAAATAAATAAATAAATACACTGTATTTGTTTGGCAGAAAAACAAATTCAGTTTACCACGATTTTACCATAGTAACATTAATGGAGTGGTAGTTTGGCATAAAATATTAAAAATATACCAAAATTTTACAATAGTAACATTGATTGTAGTATAAGTACTAGTCTGGCAAAAACGATTCAGCTTACCATGGTTGTGTTCATGGTAGTAACTAATTTGGCAGAAAAGATTTGGTTCAAAATTTGATGGTTTCACCATAGCAACACTGATTGTAGGACCTATTCTAGTTTGGCAGAAAAGATTTGATTTACCATGTTTTACCATAGTAATGTTAATTGAAGTAACCATGCTTGGCTGATAAGAAAAACTTTACCATGATTTTACCACAGTACCATTAATGGCCGTGTCTGTACTAGTCTGGCATAACATACTACTATATGGTTTTGACCATGTAGTTACATTTATTATGGTTATTGTGCTAGTTTGGTATAAACGATTTATTTTATCAAAGTTTTACTATAGTAAAATATCTGATTTACCATATTTTTTCCAGAGTAATACTGATTGCAGTAACTTTGCTAGTTTGTCAGATAAGAGTCAGTTTACCATGGTTTTACCATGGTAACATTAATTGCAGCAACTGCTAGTTTGCCAGAAAATATTAACTTTATAATGGTTTTACCATAGTAACTTTGATTGCAGTAACTATGCTAGTCTGGCAGAAAAGATTAACTTTACCATGATTTTACTGTAAGTATCCATCCTCATTTGGCAGAAAAGAATCACTTTACCACAGTTTTACTATAGCAACAACACTGACTGTACAGTAGCACAGTTAAAGTACGGTTACTAAGCAAGAAATATAGAACGGCATTACAGTCAGCGGTGTTGAATAAATGAGCCGTCCCTGATGATGGATTGACGCGTCTCGGCTTCTGCCCCTCGTTTATATATTTGGTGCATGTAAAGGAAAGCCAAGGTCAAGCAAATTGAACCTGTCAGTCAGAAACGCACCTACACTCAAAAGACAAAAGATTGATTTATGGATAGCAAGTCCGGCATCCTCACGCCATTTTGCATCCTGATGAGTAGACGTAGAAATCGAAGGGGCCGTTGGCTCAGGATGCGTATTTTGATGGTTTTCGTCTTCATTTCCGCCCGTTTTAGACAGTCTGTGTCACTGTAAATTCAATAGTTATTTTAAGGGTTACCCAGGGAGCTGCATAAATACAAATGAAACCGTCAGCCAGAGCGCGGCGTTCGCGCATTTGTCAATGCCGAGCAGGAATCTCTCGGGAGCAGTGGGGGGAGAACTGAAGTCAAACGGCTGTACAGCTGAATGTAGAACGCAGTCAGGGAGGTTTGCTGGGCAAAAGGGTCCGGTGGGAGACGCGGGTGCAGATGGAGGCCCGCTGAACTCCACTCAATGTCAGCTGCACTTTTTTAAGCCGCCACCGGGGACTGGAGCAGGGACGCATGGGGTCGACGCAGCACATCTTCTTGCAAAGAACAACTCCTGGAAAATGCAGCCTTCCTGAGGGGGATCAGATGGATGCCGAGGAGTCGCTGTTGTTTTACTGTCACTTCGGAGACTTTTGGGGTTCATCTGTTGAATGCTGATGGTAGACAACAGATTTAAAAAGTCTTACCCCCGGTTTCACAAACAAGGCTTAAGCCTAGTCCTAGACTAAAATGTAAGTCAGCTGTTTCAGCTGAAATAAACTTGCACTGACTGATCTTAAAACACATCAGTGTCGTTGTTTTGTCTTTAGATGCACACCAGTAATGTTTTTTCTTAGGGACGTTTATAAACATTATTGAAAAATTGAAAAATGGCCTAATCCTGGCTTAGTCTAAGCCCTATCTATGAAATCAGCAGTGCTGGGCAGTAACTAGTTACTAGTAATTTAGTTACTATAATAATATTACTTTTTGCAGTAACTAGTAGTGTAACTAATTACTAATAAGATTTCAGTAATAATATTAGAGTCACTTTCCATAAAACAGCTTAGTTACTTAATTACTTTTGATGCCTCAAACCCACTGATTTAAAATCTAACAATCAAATAATTCCTAGATTTATTTTCATAATTTTCATGACTCGCACATGCATGTGATGTCCCCAGTGCAGCAGGCAAGCTTTGAAAATGGAAAAGCTTACATTCAGCACATAGAAATATTGCATTATATTGATTTTGTCAGGAAAAAATATGATCTGAAAAATGTTGTGTAAATTGTGGCTTTACTTTACTCTGGCATTACATCCCTCTGATCAGCATGTGGTACATTATATTAATATAATTAAAAATATTTTTGTAAAATTAAACAGTTTCTTAAAAACTCATGTGATTTGATAAAATACAAAACAAAATTGAATCGCATATAGGAAACAGAAAAATTACTTCAAGCTACTCATGACAATTTATGAAATGAATACAAAACTTCTATTTGAATGCCTATCAATCACTATTGAGTGTGTGTAATAACTTCTGACTGCGATCCAGTGTGGATTTTGGTCAAATGATGAGGCAGAAATATGTTCTTAATAACATTCTAGAAGAATTTTTATCTGGAAGATACACAGATACAACTTCTGTGGGGTGTGAAGAAAAAGTAATGTAACTAGTAGTGTAACTAATTACTGTTGCCAGAAAGTAATAAGTAAAGTAACAATATTACTTTTGAAAGGAGTAACTAATAAAGAGTAATATATTACATTCTTTGAGTAACTAGCCCAACACTGGAAATCAGGCCATAAAGATGTAGTATTTGACTTTTGAGCCACTAACACTTATAAACAGAATTGCGAAAAGGTCTTCCCAAAGGTTTCTTGGCTATTTCCCACTCCAAACTCACACAGTATTTTCTGGAAAATATTTGCTGCTACTCCGAATCGTAGCATGCAAAAGACAATATACGCTAAACCTAGGCTAATCAAATCAGGTTTCTTTGCCATTTCCCACTCCAAGCTGAATAACATTTGCAGGTGTTTCCGGGAAAGATTTGCCACTACTATTAATTGTAGCATGTTAAACACAGTATATGCTAACATAGATTAGTCCATGTAGCACACTCTATAATGAAGTATTAAAATGAAATTGCGCTAAGTTTTTTTTCTGACAGGTTTCTTGAGGTTTTTTAGCCATCGTTTAAAAGATTTTTCCACTCCAAACTCATACATAATAACATTTGTTGGAGTTTCTGAGAAAGATTTGCTACTACCACTAATCATATCATGCTAAACGCAATATACAGCTAATCCATGTAGCATATAGTATAAAGAAGTATTTAAACATTTTGAAGCATAATACATGTTAAAATCTATGTTAAAACAACCTAAACTGCCCTGCTAAAAAAAAAAACAATAGAAGCCCAATAGAAATCATCACAGAAATTCTAATGGTTTCCATTAAAATACCATTATAAACCATTAGCTTTTTCCAGTAAAACCATTGCAAAATCACCTTTTGTAGTGTTTTTTAGGCATTTTTCCAATAGGATGTAACATCCCACCAATAGAATCAATCACACACCAGTAGACACCATTATAGTTTCCATTAAAACCAGTAAAATTCCCATTATAACCATTAAAACCATTACATTTTCTTTTGTGTTTTGGGCAGGGTTCTATTGGTCTTTTCAGCAGGGTGGTTTGTTGGATTTACAAATACTAGCTGATCAGGCTGATTTTAGTGTTTTTTGTAATGGAAAATGTTGGGAAATTACTGAGGACTGAAAGAAATGCAGTTGTTTTGCTGTCACTTTGCAGACTTTCAGGATCTTCCTGTTGAATGGCAATGACAGATTCCCAAAATCCAAGTCTTAAAGGTGTAGTAAATGACTTTTGCGCCACTAGCATTAAGGAATAGAGTGATAAAACTTTCCAGAAAGTTTTAGTGCTTTCTTTCTGAAAGTTTCCTTGAACACTTCGTCATCTGCCATCATCATCATTAAAAACTTTTCCAACTCCAAACTCAAACTGAATAATATTTGTAGGAGTTTCAGGGAAAGATTTGGCACCAATAATAATCGTAGCATGCTAAACGCAGTATGCAGCTAATCTACGTGGCATATAATGAAGTGTTTTAATATAGTATGAAAAGTTCATGTTAAAAATGACTTAAGCCAGTTTGCTGGTTACAACAAGTCTCTAAAAGCATCAAACCATAATAGCAAGCTAATCAGGCTAATTTAGACATTTTGGTTTTTCTTTAGAAGAAACTTTTCTCATAGTAAAATTTTGCAGAAATGTTACAGATTGGATGCAAACCTGCTTAAAGCGGTTTGCTGGTCTCAGCTAGCCAGCAAGGTAGTCAGGCTATTGTCCTTTTTGGCCACTTTTACTGACCAGCTAAACCAGACCAGTTTAGACTGTTTGAGCAGTGGAATATGCCAATCATTGCAGCACATCTAAAAGAAAGAATTGCTAATTAAATCCCTTTCATAAGTGATTTAATACACCTTTGTGTTGAAGATTGTTGATGTGACCGGCGAAGCGGTTGGGTGAAAGAACAGCTCAACTGCTTTCTTTCATCAGTCCGTAAGTGATTGCCGACCTCTCCACTTTTCCTAATCCCAAGGTATTGTGCCGCTCCTTTGTGTTTGACTAGCGCTTTATTTACCCTCTATTGGTGCGGTTAGGTGCGCTCTCAAGAAAATCACGCTCGCACACACGAGCGCTCCGATAATTGCCACCGTTGAAGAAAAGCAGCCGTGTCTAAATTGTCTGAGAGAGCTGTAATTGTTTTGGAAATTATTTATTCATTTGATTGCAGGGCATTAGTGTAACAGCTACGCTAACAGGATGAGAGATTCGCTTTTCGCCTGTTTTTTTTTTTTTTTTTTTTTCCCTCGCAAATGTTGAATAGGAATTAAGGATCATTACGGTATAAAAGTGCGCAATAAGTACTAAAATATGATATCCATTAGAATCAAATGTGCTCTGGTTTTTATTTGTAACATCACTAGCATGTTTTGACTGAGTTTGTTGGTGCTGATATATTCAGTTGTTTGCCATATATAGCCTATATTAGAATATTTATTTTGAAGTTTAGGTTCAGTTTTAATGATTTTATTATGTGCTATTTAAATATTTTTATTTAGCCTTATTTCAGTTTTAGTTTCTGTAATTTTAGTATTTATATATTTAGTATTTTACATTTAGTGTATATATATATATATATATATATATATATATATATATATATATATATATATATATATATATATATATATATATATATATATATATATATATATATATAGCCTTCTTAACTTTTAATTCAGGTTTAGTTTAATTTTAATACTTTATTTTATTTACAACATTGGCAACATTTCCAATTTCTATTTTTTATGATTTATATACACTATGGTTTTTTATTAATATTCTGATTTCTTTTGTTTCAGTTTTAATTTTAGTTTTTGTATTTTGTTTTAGTTTTCAGTTTCATTTTTAAAAATTACCTTTTCTTTCAAGTTTAATTTTTGAAATTTTAGTATTTATTTAATAATAAATAATAATAATTCATTTTATTTGTGGGCGCCTTTCAAGACACTCAAGGACACCTTACAAAAATAAAATACATAACTAAACAGAGGGAAGAAACAACAACACAATAAACAATAATACAAAAAGTCAATACACAATAACCTAACTAAAATCACTCAGGATAGGCTAATCTAAAAAAATGAGTTTTAAGACGCAATTTAAAAATTGAAAGACTAAGACTATTACATATATCTTGAGGTAAAGTATTCCAAAGTGTCGGATCAATACAACTAAAGGCTCTACTTCCCATGGTAGTTAAACGTACAGATGGTACAACAAGATTCACAGAAGCAGAAGACCTGAGGGATCGAGTAGGTACATACACACGAAGAAGTTCACTAAGATAAGAAGGTGCTAAATTATAAAGAGCCTTATAAGTAAAAAGTTAAAATCTTAAATTGAATACGATATCTGATTGGAAGCCAATGAAGGTGCCCTAAAACTGGAGTAATATGCTCATTCAACGTTGTTCGTGTAATGATCCGAGCTGCTGAATTCTGAACCATCTGAAGTTTATGAATAAGTTTCGGTGAAACACCACTGAGCAGAGAGTTACAGTAGTCAATTCGAGAGGTAACCAATGCATGCACGAGGACGGCAGTACCATTAACAGAAAGAGATGGTCGAAGACGATTAATATTTCGCAGATAGTAATATGCAGACCGTGGAATATATTTACATGTGCCTCAAAAGACAGAGTACTGTCAAGGATGACACCCAGACTCTTGACCTGAGAAGAAAGAGAGATAACAGAGTTGTCAATAGTAAGTGTAAAACTTCCACAATTACGCAGTTTTGATTTAGTACCTACTAATAAAATTTCAGTTTTCGCACTATTAACTTTGAGAAAATTACATGTAAACCGTGATTTAATTTCAGAAAGACGGCAATACTGAACTGGGCTTCAAAGACGTATAGAGCTGTGTGTCGTCTGCATAACAGTGAAAATGTATATTAAATTTACGAAAAATCTGTCCTAGAGGTAGTAAATACACTATAAACAGAAGAGGGCCCAGGACTGAACCTTGAGGCACACCACTGGTTATCTGAGATATCCGCGATATATTTTTTTTTATTTGAATGAACTGAGTCCGACCAGATAAATATTATTTAAACCAATCAAGGGATATACAAGTGATCCCAGTAGAAATCAACCTCTCCAATAAAATGCTATGTGACATAGTGTTGAAAGCTGCAGTTAAATTGAGAAGAATGAGTATTGATAAAAGTCCCGAATCTGCAGCCATTAACAAATCATTTGTGACTTTAATGAGTGCTGTCTCCGTGCTATGATATAGATGATAAGCAGACTGAAATTGCTCAAACAAGTTATTCTCCATTAAATGAGTATGTACCTGCTGAGCTATTTGCCAAGGCGATATTTCTCTTTTTTTTTTTTTAAATACGTTTTTTAGGATTATTTGTATACTACTATAGTATTTATTAATATTTTGCATCAGCTTTTATGTTTAATAGATTAACTTTTAGTAATTTTCAAATTTATGTGTTTCTGTTTGTATTTTCTAATTTATTTCTGTTTTTGTAATTTTAGCACTTTAATTTAAGCTTATTTTACTTCAATTAGTTGGCAAGTCACGATTTCTAAGTTTAAGATTAAATGTTTCATCTAATATTCATATTTTAATATGTTTTATTTATTTCACTATTGTAATAGTTTTAGATTAACAATAGGTGTAGTATTGTGATCATTGACCTTTCGGTATTTTTAGGACTTGACCTTTCACCTCTGATCTACTGACGAATCCAAAGACTCAAGGTTTGTCTGGTTAGATCCTCTCCTCATTGCTTTTACATCTTGAAATCCAGCATGTAAAACACACTGATGCTGTGAGGTGCTTGAGTTCAGTCGTTCTGCTTTTATATTGCTATAAAAGCATCTTTTTCCAATCTGAAAGGTGCTTTCTTTGGCCGGCGTGACTTGAGCGTCTTCACAGTGTTCTAGTGAAACATCTCCAGCTCTAACAGAATATGTAAATGTAATATGCTCATACCATATTACGGCTAGATGTCTCTTTGATGGCTTCACCATAGCAACCGGATAACTTTCACTTGCTGCAACATTATGCTAATACAGCGGTGCTTTCGCTCGGACGGAAACGCATTATTAGGCTCTTGCAGTCGCCTTGCGAGTCTATGCGTGGTGATACGCATGCCAAAGACACGTTATTTTGTTTTGATTCATAGGTTTGGGAGAAAGAGAGCACTGGGGGCTTCAAAACAGTTATGAAATAGTCATGAAATGGGGATTACAATGCTGGAAATGTTGGGAAAAGTAGGTGCGACTGAAAATAGGAGGGGTACTGTACTGTATGTCAAGATACAAAGATCTCTCCGTACGGCTGCCGTCACTCATCTTTACTTAAAATCAAGAAGCCGAGAAATGCCATTCATAACAACTAAAAATTTGTTGAGATAAACTAAAGTAAACTGGGTTACACTTTATTTTAAGGTGTCCTTGTTCCAGTGTAATTATACATTAAAGTGCTGAGTAATATTTATTAACTGCATGTACTTACTATATGGTTAGGGTTAGGCTTTGGCTTAGGGTTGCTTGCATGTAATTATGCATAATTAAGTGTTATTATAATAGTAAGTACATATAACATGTGTAACAATGACACAATGAATTTAAAATATTAAGTTAAGCATGAACATTTTATTACACATTTTTTATTACAACACACTATTACATATTCTAATGTTGAATTCTAAATTGAGACAACTAATCACAGCAATTATTTTTTGCAGTGTATTATTATTAAATTTTCACTCCACATTTTTGAATAATTCTAAACTATTTTAGTTCTTTCTTTCTTATTTAATTTTCACCCCACAATTTTAAATAATAGTATAGTTATTTGTAGTAGTATAAACTATTTTAGTTCTTTCTTTCTTATTTATTTATTTATTTTCAAAAGTTCAGATACACCAACTATTTATTATCCCGTGCACATTTATGATTAATAGTACAATTGTTTGTATTTATTTATTTATTTCCACTACTTTTCAAAAGTTTGTACTATTGGACTATTATTATTATTATTATTATTTGATTTTCCAATCCACATTTATGAGGAATAAGAATAATATTTCTTATTATTATTTATTTATTTATTTATTCATTTATTTAGTTATTTATATTATTGTTATTTTTTTATATTGTTATCATTATAATTATTAAATTAGCATTATTTATCTCTTCAATGTGCAATTAAGAAAGGTGCTATTTAAATAATTAATAATAATTAATGATAAGATCTGGAATTGATTTTTATTTTGGGAACTGGTTTAAATGATTCATTGAAAAGATCAAAAGAATAATTTGGTTGTTGTCTGATTTTCTGGTCCATTTTGATTTGAACACACCCGCAACTTTAAAAGTTAAAGGCAACTTCACTATTTTCCTTCACGTTTTGCATTTTCAATTCAAAGCACCATCAATAAAGTTCTCAACTAGCTGTAATTTTATATACGAGAGATAAACGGCACTTGAGAGCCGATATAAATAACCGCAGGCCTTTCAAGCCTTTCCTTCATGGCTCTGGCTGAATAAGCATCATTTCTGGCCTCTTTTAACGTCGTGGAATTGGCGAAGTAAATTATAATCGAGTCTGGCGGAGCATGAACGCTTCACTCATGCGATCTGTTGACAATGTGTTATTTGTTCCTCTCCGCTCTTTGTCCCGCGTGGCGCACCGCTCCCTAAATAACACCAAAAAGAGCCGGATGGAAGGGGAAAGTGATTATTAACTTAATGCAGCCGCTTCTGGGGTGGCGCGATCTTTACACGGTTCAGCGAGTAACGACTTCGGCCGCCACGCTTTACCTCACGATGAAAACATTCGACTGCTTTCAGAAGCAATTACTGGAGCTCTCAATCACAGCCGCTGCTCTGAATGTCAAGCAAGGACCTCCGTCGCTTCAGCTGCAACAAACTGAGGCCACTGGGCAATTTCAGCCCAAAAACATCCAGGAGTGCTTTTGCCGCTCATTTTCTCAGTAGGGATTTCATAAAGTCTTCGATCGGGAGTCGAGAGCCGTGAACCGAAGCAACCAAAACATTCGATTTGAAGCAAAAAGCATCTGGAGTTCAGAGAAAAGGACGTGTGTATGATGAAATGAGCTGAAGCAATGCAAATTGCGCAATCAGATCTGCAACGATAAAATATCACAAGTTTTGAGAGTGTAAAGGCTGCAGTGAATGGGTGCCGTCAGAATGAGAGTCCAAACAGCTGATAAAAACATCACAGTAATCCACAAGTAACCCATGTCATCTTGTAATCCAATAAGTAATTCAATTAATCTTGTGAAATCAAAAGCTGCGTGTTTGTAAGAAACAATTAAAGCCACATATTTGTTTTGGCTTGTAAATGGTGCTTGATCTGTGCAGATTTCTCTCCTGATTCAGACCAGACCACTTTTTCACTGGAGGAAGCGTTATTATGGATTATGGACTCGTATTTTAGTTCAACACGTCTTAATGATGGATTTGTCTCAGCTTTTGTCTTCACAACATGGACTGGAGTGGTGTGGATTATTGTGATGTTTTTATGAGCTGTTTGGACTCTCATTCTGACGGCACCCATTCACTGCAGAGGATCTATTGGTGAGAAATATGTTATATTTCTCCAAATCTGATGAAGAAACAAACTCATCTACATATCAGATGACATGAGGGTGAGTGAATTAAGCAATTTTAAATTTTTTGCTGAACTGTTCCTTTAAATTTGCATTGTTTGTGTGTAAAATCAGTCTTGTAGTTTGTTTATCATCTGGAATGATCTTGGCTAGTTTGTTCCTTGTATTTAAGTGCATGTCAGATGAGAGAAAGGTGTTCGACAGCGGCTGGTTTGTTTCTTTCATGTGAGGCAGGAACAGTGTACACTGTGCATTTGTTGCCATGACCTCAAATGCAGCAAGTCAATAGATGATTTATTTTTGAAAGAGACGTGGTTTGATTCCGGACTGTTCTTTTTTCCTAAAAGCCTCTGAAAACACACTACTGTGTTTTGAACTATTTGGCGTTGTAATTGTGTCTGATTGTTGCTAAGCAGACCTGCACACATCCTGCAGAACTCAACAAAAGGTGAACTTGAAGTGTTTTTTGTTAAATATTTTGGTTAATTTGATCATGGTTTCAGCTAGCATACTGGAGAATCGTACTCCCAGCGCCAGTTTTCACTTTAGAAATGTGTGATTAAAATGTTTGTGGTAACGATCTAAGTGGGTAACAAAAAATGTGAGCCATCTTAAATGAATATTCTGTGTTGGTCGGCTCTGTCGTTTTTAAATGTGCTATATAAATAAATCAAACTGAAACTGTTTGAAAAAAAACAAACATAATCGAGAGCATTTTTGGTCTGTTGACATTTGTGATTGAATAATTACAAAAAATAGTATTAATTATATATTTTTTTAAATATATATATTTATATAATATTATTATATATAAAATAATATAAATTATAAACATTTTATAAAAAATGATAACATTTAATATTCATTTTAAAATAATAAAATAAATGTGTGTAATATTTTACAGTATTTTATACAATTTATAATATACTCTTTTTCCAAAATGCATTTTTTAGTGTTGTTATATATTCTATATATTATTAGATAATGTATACTTTGTATTACTATTACACTGTAAAAAAAAAAAAAAAAAAAAAGTCAAGTGGTTTCAACTAATTATTATTTAGTAACTAGTTCCACAGAAAGTTTACGTGTTCAAAGTGTTATCTGAATTGTAATTTTTTAGTTGGCTCAACTTTTAGTGAACTAGTTTTATAGTCCATTCAACTGAAATGTTTTAATTGGTCAAACATTTAGAAGACCACAGCAAGTTATGTCAATTAAAATGTAACCGTTGACTCTGTGTTTTATATGTTACCTCGACTAAGATTTATTATTTGGGCATCATAAGAAATTGCTGGGGAACTACCTAAACATATTTTTATAGTTTAACAAAATTATTAAAAATTATTAACTGGTGTTTATCATTCACTAAAAACACACACTTTAGCCATTATTTAATAACAATCTCCATTTATAACATTTGTCATACAGACTAAACATACAAGCTTAAAGAAAAAAAGTCACCTACATCTTGGTTGGCCTGAGGGTCAGTAAATTAACAGCAAGTTTTCATTTTTGGGTGAACTATCCCTTTAAAGCTCCAGTTGACAAACATTACATCTGTAATACAACTGCAAAATTCAGTTTAAACTTTGTTTAATGAACTAAGAAAAAAATAAACAAGCTAAACAAAATGTTTGTAAACAAACATTTACAAATCTTATTACCGTTCACAATTACATATTTAAAATGAGGCAGAAGTTAAAAAAAAATGAACCAGGTGTTACATTATATAAAATCAAATCAAGTCACCTTTATTTACATAGCGCTTTATACAATACTGATCGTGTCAAAGCAGCTTTACAGAGTCAAAGAGGAAAATAGTTTGTAAATAATGCAAGAGGACATTAACAAGTCATTTTTCCAGTTAAAGTCAGTTCATTGGTGATTCAGTGTTGACATCATCCAGCTCTCTTCCAATAGTGTCTATGCAATCAGCCAAGCGTCCCCAAATAAGCAAGCCAAAGGCGACAGCAGCAAGGACCCAAAACTCCATCGGTGACAGAAACTGAGTAGAAAACCTTGGGAGAAACCAGACTCAGTCGAGCGGCAGTTCTCCTCTGACCAGACGAAACTAGCATGGCATGGTTTATTTCTAGGCTGCAACACAGGTCAGATTGAGCAGAGGACTTGTTCTCATGGCCAGCGAGGTCTTCGGAGGGGATCTGTCACTGGAGCTCATCTAGCTTACATGGTCTCCGCTGACATTCAGGGCTGTAGAGGTCGTCTCTAGGTGCTGATCCACCATCTGATCTGGATACGGACTGGATCTGGGTGGCGACGGTGACCTCAGAATAAGAATGAAACTGACTAACATTAGCGTAGATGCCACTGAGAACAGTAAAGCACATTATAATTGTAGTAAAAACTCTAAACAATTGCACATATTACCTGAAATGAAAACAACAAACTCCTAGTCTTGAAGGTATGCACAGTATTTAGTTGCAGTGGAGCGGTCTGCTCACGAGCCAGTGTTTGCTGTCTTGGAAGAACTGACTGGGGTTGCATCTGAAATCTTGCAACGATGACAAAGCACCAGTGAAACCTTCGGCCACACCCTGATGGAGAAAGAAAAGTACATTTTAAGTTCAAATGATGCCTTTTAAATCATTTACAATGTATCAATATCAGTTAATACATTTTGTGATGAAACAGAAGTTGCAGACCTTTTTTTTTTTTTTTTTGGCACAAATCCATTCCACAGTAAATTGCACAACAGAGAGCATTGATGCTGACTGGATTTGTAATAGAACATGTACATTTCATATTATAGGGCTAAGTTACCTCAAATAGCATAAAAATAATATCAAAATATAACGGTCCTGCCCGTTGTTGATAAATACCAATGGTGACGTTTTACAAATTGATTGATCAGTTGTCCCAGTGTTTACTGAGCCACGGTCTTTCCCTGTGCAGGGTCCTGTGTAAAATAAATAAATAAAGATATATATATATATATATATATATATATATATTTTTTACATTATTATTTTAAAATTAATTTGAGAAAAATATATCATCTTAAATTATTTATAAACTGTATTTTAACACTGTGATAAAAATATAATTTTAATATAACTTTTTATGAAACCAAGTGGGATAAAAACTAAAACAACAAATAAACCAAAAATACAATTTGTTAAATGTGATTGAATGATGACTAAGATTGAATTAATATAATTGCCTCATTTGTTTTCATTGTGTGGAAAAGAGCAGCTTGGTGATTTCTCTAAACGTCTGTTTCTCACAGATGAAGGAGCGTCATGCGAGTTGGAAACAACATTTAACTTGGAATATGGTAAATATACTCCATTACATGTCTGTTTTTTATATGAAATGCACAGTGTTTGATGGCACTTTGCTTTGTTCAGCAGCTCTGTTTTTAGCAGGCAGGAGCTCAGAGATGTTTCCTCGCCTCAAGAGTCGTCTGGTGGCGTTAAGAGTCGAACTGACTCACCGCTCCGCCAGAACAAAAGAAGGACAGTCCGACCGCTTCGGCTCTGATTAACGGCACATTAAGAGTGGGCCGACGAGAAGTGGGCAAACAGAGCACCGCATCTTCCCATGAGTCAGCACTTCTCACAAACGGAAGATTATTCCGATTCTACCTGTTTCTAATAGTTCCTGACAGTCTCCAAAGTTATTATGAAGCCTAAAATTAATGAGAAAGAAAAGAGACGCTGATTAGAGCACGGTATTCTTCTCTGAGAATGGCCTTTTGTTGAGCTCTCGGGTGAAAATTAAGCCCGCTTTTGGACGAACAAGGCCTCAAAATCATGATTAATGGTCTAGAGATCAACCTGGTGTCACACTGAGATGCACAAATGCAGAACAGGCTTTAACGAACACGAGAACTCAGCGCTAACAAACGAGCGGCGCTCTGAAGGGGATCAAAAACTCACTTTATTATGTCGGGATTTTCCCGCTTCATGTTAGTGCTCAATGGAAATGAGATTTTCAGTGCCCTCAGATGCTAATATCTAGAGAGCAGGTTGGCTGATATTATATATTATATTATATATATATATATTATAAAGCTGCTTTTTTCAGTATATACACACGTACACACTGATATCTAGAAAACTTTAATGTATTATATATATTGTTGTGTACATTACAAATATTCATAAAGTACATTTTTAAAAAGTACAGCAGCATATATCCCTTGGTGAAAAAAGCAAAAACAAAAACAAAAAAAAACATACTGTTAAATGTATTAAAAATGCACTTGAAATACAAATATGTTTAGAGTATATTTGTATTACTACAAACATACTCAAGTACATTTTAAAGCATTATACAAAAAACATTATAATAAATGTGTCCTGGCCAGATTCCCTCCACTGGTCCTGGTCATGGCCTCCTAATAATCCCCATGCACTTGATTAGTTCTGTGACTCTCTCTCCTCTCCACCTGTAGCTGGTGTGTGGTGAGCGCACTGGCGCCGTTGTCCTGTGGCTGCCGTCGCATCATCCAAGTGGATGCGGCACAATATAGCGCTATATAAATGCATTCATTCATTCATTCATTCATTCATTAAATGAAAAAGACTGAAATGCTATGGCAGAGCTTATCAATTTGTAGAACATTTCAGTTATACCTCTATTACCGAAAAGTACCAAAATGTTACATCAATGAATAAATAAAAATTACAATGCAATTTTCTGAAGAAAAAATAAATAAATAAAAATTGATGAAAGACGATTCACCAAAGATGTTCACGTTTCAAACAGTTCATAGCAAAAAAAAACAACAAAAAAAAAAAACATCGCCAAAGTAATCCATATGAATTGCGTGGTTTCCTCCAAGTGCTCTAAAGACACACAATCCCTCTATATAATATAACTGTTTAAATTTGGACTTATATTAACATTCGAGGGACATTTGCATGTACATCATATTTGATTTCTGAAGCTCGCCAGTGCGACCTCATTACCATACGAACCAATCAGAGCCATTCAATGGCTCTGGAACCAATCAGGTTTAGTCAGTGTGTTGTTTGAATTTAAACACAAGTAAATGCAAGATTTTTATTTTTTAAGCATTTCAGATATGATGTTGAAATCCTTGTGGGAATTTCAGTAGTAGCTTATTACAATTAATGTATCATGTAATGGACAACAGCCTAATCAACCAAAGTATAATGTTTTAAGTAAAACATATTAAACAAAATGTTTTAAGTATTGCAATGCTTAATAATAGTTGACAAACTATTGACAAGTCTGTTCTTTACAAGAAATTGTCCAGTGATGACAATACTGATTGACGCACGAATTCACAACATTCTATTGCACACTTAACTAACTGTTCACTGCGAAGTTCACATCTGGTGTCAGGTGGACCGGCCAGTACTGGATGTGTCATATCCTGTGAAGGTCCAGCTGGGATAAAGAAATTATTTTTAGAAGGAGAGGTGAATAAGCGTGTTGCGCTGTGACAGAGCAGCGCGTTTGTGTTGAGGAAGCAGGTTCATCAGTTCTGGATCGACTCCCCCAGCGAAGACGCTCCGCAGACAGACAGACGGACGGAGTGGGATGTGCTGGAAAAAGCTGTTCCGATAGTCATGACAGGAAACCGATGACTCACACTTCTCAGTAGGTTCATCTTTCTTCAGTTATTTATTTATTTGCTCTCAAGCACAATCACATTCAGCTCGGAAGAGTGAAAATCCGATCTCATTCAATTACAACTCCTTGTAAATGTGTATTTTATGCATTAAAATCTGGATTATTCTTAATGAGGGAGCACATGTTAGCATACAATTTGCATAGTACAGGCCCAAGCCATCGCCTTATAAAGACTTTACACTTTTGTATTTTTGACTTAAATAAGTCTTATGTTTCTTAGATATTTGTATAGACTTATATGTATTATAATTGTATTCATTTATTGTTAATTCGCCCACTCTTACTGTACGTAAAAAAAAATGGTGGATACGGACAATTTGATTTAGCGTTCTTGTTAATCTACAGTTAGTTGTATCAGCATAGTCTAACTACATTGTTCTTGGATAATTTCACTCAGTGAAACCTTATTTAGTTTTAGGACAAAGAAATGAAACACAAATTTATATTTTTTGTATTTCTACGAGAGTATTTGGTCGCACACACCTGTAAACAAGTCCTATTTGCTGGCTATTCTTAATGAATAATACAGTCAACACTGATAATCAAAACACAATCATCAAGCGTAGCATTAGTTCTAGCAGGGGCATGTTCAGGCCCAACGTTTTGCTACGGTTTCCGGGTTGAACAACATGTTTCCTGGAAACGGTATGCAACAGGGTTTGTGATAGTTTTCTCTTGTTTGGTGGGTGTGTCAAAAATGTCAGCCCAATCAGCAGCAACTTGTATATAAACCCACGCGGTATTAAAGAGACAACTCGCACAATGGGTCCAAGTGAAGTCATTTAATATGTGTCCGCTGCAGCTCGGTATACACAACAACTGAAGATATTAGAAGACATGTTTGTCGTAAGAGTTTTATAGTCACATTGCATATGTTACATGATGACGATGAATTTGTAAGTAAACGTAATTAACATCAAAATAAATTCACAAGAGCAAGTATATTGTTTGCACATGTTTATTTACATTAAAGGCAAAATAACTGAAACAATAAGAGCACAAGTATAGATCTGGAACTTCTTTAAGTCTAAATATCATGTAGTGATTGCAATGTCTTCTGGTCCATATTCTTTCCTTAGGAAGGTGTTCTAAACACCGATTAATGTAACATAAAAATACTACATATTTATATATTTTGCTATTGTATTGTGGGTGACACTTTCATAAACGTTTCTATGCTCCTCTGATTATATAATGGTAAATATTACAATATCATGGCACAACAACAGTGATCAGCAATAATGATAAGCCTAATACTCACAATAAAAATAATAAGGTCATATAGATCTAGACACAGTTTTCACATTGCTCTATAGCTAATTAAATGGTGAATTCGGCAGGCAAAACAGCATCATCACTAGGCCTTGCTTAAAAAAACAATAGAACCCTGCCCAAAACACAATAGAAAATGTAATGTTTTAATGGGAATTGTATTGGTCTTAATGGAAACTAATGGTGTCTACTGGTATGTGATGGATTCTATTGGTGGGATGTTAAATCCTATTGGAAAAGTAAATGATTTTACTGGGAAAAGCTAATGTTTATAATGGTGTTTTAATGGAAACCATCGGAATTTCTGTGGTGGTTTCTATTGGGGTTTTTTAGCAGGGGGAATATGGAATTTAGCGAGTAGAATTTGTTTCCCCAATGGACTCACCTCCGATTCATTCAAGTTCATTAACTTGAACACGTGAATTCACCGCATTGATCATAAGTTGCCTGATTAGGAGGTGACTGAGTTGAAACTCCACGAGTTATGTGACCAACTCAAGAACAAGTTCAGATGGGAACTTCATCCCCAAGAAGGATATCAACAGATCAGCATCCTCGCCACAGTTTTTATGTTTCACTCTCTCGAACTCTCTTTATGTTTTCACACTCTCTTCACAAGTTGAAACTGATATTGGACATGCTTCTGAGGAAGCTTAATGGTTCAATAATATAGAACAAAATAGAACAAGTTTTGTTGATAACTAAGCAGATATTTATTTACTTAATACTGACTTCTCGCTATAACTTCAGACACCATATTATTTTGCTCAACCACACAGGATTGTGGGTATCAAGGCAGTGAAGGATACATCTATTCTGCCTTTAATTATTGACCAATTGAAGGTATCTCAGGAGACAGGAAGTGATGCCTGGCTCACACTACAGGATTTTTAAAATCCTAACCGATTATGAAATCTGGTTGCAGCACACACATAAGGAGAATCTTTGCAGATTATCTTCCCTCAAATCTTAAACATGCACATACTACAAAATTTGAAATTTGTGGCGCATCACACACTACAAGATATTATTAAGATTATCATGCCAGAGGGAGCACCTCACGTGATCTCACAATGTTTACATATGTTAGCTAGCATGCTAGCAGCTTTCACTCACCTGGTATGTTCAAAACTGAGGTGATTTCACCCCAGCGCTTCTCTTTCTCGGTTGTGATACGTGTTCAACACATTATACAGACAATCGTGTTACTACAAAACTTCAAGAAGCAGTTTCCTCCGTCTCCACTCAACGGAGCCCTACAGCAGCTGTTTTGTGGTCACGCATTGGCTGTTAAAGTGCTGACATAATCATATAGCCGTCATCATCCCGATTTAAATCCTAAATATCAAACGTGTTTGATATGATCGGGGCGGCCCCGATTTATGTGCTAGAGGATCGGGAGGTGCAAAGTTCTATCGGTGAACACCTCACATTACCAGATAATCTGCGCCGAACATCGGGACCGATCGAGGTGCTCGACAAGATTTTCCCTCCATTTCTCGGGAGGGGGAAATCGGGGCTAAATTGGGGAAAAAATTCTGTAGTGTGAGCCAGGCATAAGGCTCACTTGGATTCGACATGTCTTGATGCCTTCCTTGCTCAGATGTGTCTTCCAAAGTCAGCATTTTCCAGTTCCGGATGCAGCCGCCATTTCAGCGTTGATTCTGCTCCAGTATCAGACACGCTTGTTCTGTCTAGTCAGATTGGAAACATGCTTGTTCTTAAGCTCTCGTTTGTATTGGGAACATGCTTGTTCTTAGTTATAGTTGTATTGTCGGGAACATGCTTGTCCCAGAGCTATCTGGTTGCTATTGGAACATGCTTGTTCTTAAGCTTCCTGGTCGTTATTTGGAACATGCTTGTTCCAGAGCAATCTGGTCATTATTTAGAACATGCTTGTTCTTAAAGCTGTAGTTGAATTGGGAACATGTTTTTTCTTAAGCCTATCTGGTGTTATTGAGAACATGTTGCTTAAGCTTTTAAGGTATTGGCAGCATATTTATTAGGTCATCTGTTGAAGGCAACATGCTTGTTGCTACAGGTTATGTGGGTTTTGGAAAAATTTGTTTTGGTCATTGGTTAAGGGCAACATTCTTGCTGCTTAAGGCTTTGAGATTTTGCTATCAGTTTGTGTTGGGGGATATCAGCATATGGTTTTGTTTTGGGGAGTTATCGTTGCTCTCCCTGTTCTCATCCATGCTAGGCTGCATGGATGCACAGTAGCTGTGTTTCCACTGTCAGGCCAAAAGCGGGCATGCTACTGCGTGCCAGGGCCAGCCGCGTTTCCACTGTCACTTCCGGGGGTTGATCGTGCCTCGACGGTGCTTCCTCAGGGCCAACGGCCGGGGTTTTCTGGCCTGACGAAAACCTTGGGCCAAAGCGGGCCAACTGGGACTAGAGGAGTGGTTATGAACAAAGGCGGAGTTTCTCTGCGTCTTGAGAGCGTCAGCGCTGCATATCATTTCATAAAGTTAACAGCTATAACACCAGCATTAAAGACTTTTAAAATAATTTTTGCTCAAAACTCACTTTCAGACAGCAGCGAGTGTTTGAAATAACTTGATCCGATGTGGATTATGATCACCATACAAGGCAGAAATATTTATAAGCGATGCAAAAGACTAATCACGCTAGCCATTAACATTACCATACTAAACATGGTAAATACGACCGCTTGAAGAAATCAGACGTCAGCTTCTCATTCTCTATCACAATCGTGTATTTATTTAGTAACATATTTTATCTGTCATAAGTCTGGTCTCGAGACTTTAGCTCCTTGTATGTCATAAAAATATATAATGGTTTTTGTTCGGGAGCTCCCTCTGCTACTCAGGTCGTATTTTTGATGGAAAAATAACATGATGTATACTGGGACTACAAATAAACAGAAACAGACTCTACTGAATAAGTAGGGTAGGCCTATTTGTCCTCTTTCTTTTGTGAAATAGTGGTTCACATTGCTTTATTTTTGTGTGACTAATTTTCAATCCTGATAAATTGATTCATTATGATCAATGTATCACTTAATAGGCTATTGTAAAACATTGATGCTTTTGGATTTAAATCTAACAAAATATGCAAACAAACGGCCGATTTTATCATGTTCGTTTTGTGATCATGCTATATTTCCTGTGACTTATTTCTGATTAGTTTTCTGATAACTTCTCTTTGTTGATGAAATGATGGGGTCGCATGACGTTGTTCCAGAGAGGCGTGTAAAGGGCGGGTTTTAGTGAAGCACAGCGGAGCTTCTGGCCTGACGGTGGAAACGCATCGTGATTTTGGGCTCGGTGCTACAGGTCTGAGGCTATTAGCCCCGACCGACCCGTTTAAAGCACTGACTCGCACTGGCCTGATAGTGGAAAAGTGGCTAGGGAGTTCTTGCCCAGAACAGAAGCCAATCCAAACTGTATGCTAATTGTTAATAGTGGTCCTGACAGAAATCAAGCGTAGCGTTAGTTCTGGCAGGTCACGTTAGTCAAGCTCGCATCAGCTGACTCTCATCTGATCCCCATCTACCTAGGGATACGACACTTACGGTATCTAAGCATCCATATATAAGGTCCTTCAGTATTGCTCAATAGCTAATTACTCTCCTCCATCCCCAACTCCTCCTCTGTCAGTCAGGATCCAGCCTTCTGATTCTCTTTTGAATCAGACCAATTTTAAAATGACTTGAAGGCAACTCGCATTATTAATTCGACATAAATGCCTATTTGTACATTGACATGCCTAGACAGTGAAAGACATATTTATAAATCGCTGTCTTGACCTGATATCCACAGTGTATTTGTATCAGAAACTGGTGGTTTTACTGTGCAAACATTTAACCCAAGACCCCGGAGACCGAATATTCAGGCTAAGCATAATCGTTTACAGTCAGGGGAATGGATTAGACCAGATTATTACGCCTTGAAGGTTAGACGCGTATAAAACAAAGAAACTGAGGAGAGGCCGAGACAGGCAGCGGTGGCGCGTGTACACATGAAACAGGCTTTGCTCTCATGCGAGCACGACCTTTCTTTTCTCTAGGCAGGAGGGAGTGCGCGCCACTGCGACACAAGCACGTCTCTTCAAACAGTGACATACTGGAAAACAAAGATGGGTGCAAAAATCACGTAGAGGTTCACAGAGAGGCCATGAGTGAACAGAGAGTTATTAAGTCACTGCTGCAGAACCTGCAATTTTATTACTGTAAGTTTACGTTATATTAGTAAACTTACAGTAATAAAATTATATATATATATATATATATATATACACACACATACACACACACACACACACACACACACACACATATATATATATATATTCAATAATGAAATGCCTTTGACTGAAAATTGAATGTTTAATCTTATTATATATTACTGACACTCTGTCCTCCAATTTGATACTGTTAAGTGCTTTGACACAATCTGTATTGGTAAAAGCGCTATATAAATAAAGGTGACTTATGTTTATATATAAATAAAAAAATGCATTTGTATAAAACCTAATTCTATATATTACTGAAAAATGTGTAATATATAATAAAGCATTTATTGTATAAAAATGATATAAGATATGTATTATTTTTAAATGCATGTATGTGTGTATGTTGAACTATTGTGTTGTAAGCCAGTCTTTATAATATCACAAAATCATGTCTTTTTGAGCTAGATGTGAACAATTGTATGCATAATCCTGATTTTATTATTGTTCTGTTGCTCACCGCAGATATTAATGACAGGCGACTTATTTAAATGCCCTTAAAAACAATTTATCATTCACATTCATGCAAAACAAGAATTCATCAAAACCGAATTAGCATCCGATGTTAGACATTATCGTTTGACTGTGCCAGGCCATGACTAAAGAGAGCCCCGGAGACATGCTTTTAATGCGCATGTTGAATAATAAAACACATTAAGCGTCTGTTTCGATGTCTACCACAAACATAATAACATCAGCTGTCAAGGTTGCCAGACTTTAAAGAATACAGTCAAAAATCGCTTTGTTGAAAAAGTTTTCACGTATTAATCACAACATACAAAAAAAACATTAACATTTTTCATAAAGAAGGTGTATCTGAGGAAATTACTGTTGAACTCTCATGTCAACCATCAGAAACTGAGGCTAATGATGTTTAGTGATCAATGCTGAGGAGAGAAACGTAGCATGTTTAATGTAGCATGCTAGCTCTAAGTTCAGATTTCTCCTTCATAAAACTCAACTAATAAACCCTGTCGCTCTGTAATTTAATTTAAAGTCAAATATTCTGCAGGTTATTGTACTGTAGTATCATATGCTATTGGCTAACTGGCTAGCAAATTAGCAGTCGGTAACTGAACTTTTCAGTGCACAGATGTGAATTAGCATAAGTGGGATTTTAGTACAGAACTGCGATATTAGCATCAAAATTCAGTTTGATTATAAAAGGCTGCTGCTATTCTGTTGAAATAGTAGGCTTACATTAGCCTTAGTGTTATGCTAACTTCATGATAACTTTAAAGAACAGAAAGTCTTGGTTATTCAAGAGCCGTTCAGCTAAAAGAACCAGTTAAGTTTTTTATACACGTGTATATTAGCCATTAGCATTAGCACAGATTGAAAAATATGAAAATAACATTTTTAGCGCATTTTCAGGTCTGGAACTGCATTAAAAACACAATTTTTCAGTTTGTGCTAAGGCAAAACTTATAAATTTGTGTTGTTGGTAACTTGAAATGTGGAATTGAAACATAATCTTGACAAGCTGTTTATATAATCCTAATGCATGTTTTGAAGATTTTTATATTTATGTACGCTGTAATACTATGTGGAAAAAATTTTTCAAGATGCCTGCCAAGTGACCTGAAGTGCGGTAAATGTCATGAAGTCTTGGTTATTCAAAAGCTGTCCAGTTAAAACAACCAATTGCATTAAGTGTATATTAGCAGTTAGCATTGGCAAAAATGTAAAAATAGCATTTTTAGCTCAACATTTTTTGGAGCTTAATGCTTCATGCTACATAATGGCGTCCCAAGATTGCCGCAAAATGAACTGACTTGTAAGTGTCTTAAAAATATAATCTAAAAATGTCACCTTTTTATTAAGGAAAAACTATTTGGAAAAAAGTATCTTGAAGATTGAATAAATTTATGAAAGTTGTAATACTACATAGAAAATACCCTCCAGATGGCATTTTTCAAGATGGCTGCCAAGAGACTGGACTTGTGGTAAGTCTTGAAATGCTGTAAAGTCTTGGTTATTCAAGAGTTGTTCAGTTATGTGTATATTAGCAAATACTATTAGCACAGACTGGAAATTAGTTTTTAGTGTGATTTCACATGGATAATCAAAATGTATTGCTGATTTGAAATATGTAATTGAAATTATTTTGATTTTCATACTTCATGCTACATAGAAAATATTGTCTTGTGGGAATTTCCAAGATGGCCACTGAGCGTACTGACTTGCGGTAAGTTGTCTTGAAAACATCATTATCTCAAAAATGTCATAATTTGACCTATTAAAGACTAGTTTAGTTGGAATATAATATTTCAAAAAAATTAAAAAAAAAATAACGTCCAGTGGGCATTTCCAAGATGGCTGCTGAATTAGAGGTCAGCTCTGACCCGAGACAGGGAACCAGACTGGACCCGAACGTAAACGTCATTTACGTGTGCACAGCCTGCAGCCCCGCATCGGTAGGGGAAAATCCCGGGATCCTGCTGCCTGATTTGGCCGCTGCTCCATTACTTTCATTCAGTTTATGGTCCCACTTTATATTAGGTGGCCTTAACTACTATGTACTTACATTTAAATTAATTATTTGGTACAATCCACTTATTGTGTACATACATGTTTTTACATTGTACTTATATTTTTAAAAATACCTATATGTAGTTACATCTGTAATTAATTTCTGTAATTACATTTATAATTACACTGTTGACCCATCCCTTACACCTTAACCCACCCTTAAACCTACCCAGACCACCAAACCTGTCCCTAACCTTACCTGTATCCCAACTCAAAGCAGCAAAAGTGTTTTGCAATACAGTATGAACACAATAAGTGCATTATACTTATTTTTTGATGCAAGTACATAGTAGTTAAGGCCACCTAATATAAAGTGTGACCCAGTTTATTTACTTATTAGCCTATTACTTTTTTTTTTTTTTTCAGATCCAAGTGGACCCGTGAAGACCTCTACGCTGACATGAGGTAAATATCTTAGCATGTCATAAAGTCTTGGTTACTAAAGGGTCGTTCAGTTAAAACAACCAGTTATGTTATGTATGCATTAGCAATTAGCATTAGCACAAAAACTAGCGTTTTTTAGTACAATTTCAAGTGGAAAATCTAAATTTATAATTAATTTGTTGTCAGATTTTATTGCTAATTTCCATTCAGATTTTCATACTTGTTATATAGAAAACAGCATCCAGTGGGCATTTCCAAGATGGCCGCCAAGCGAATTTATGTGAAAAAAAAAGAAAAAAATGCTAAATAAATATGTCCCAAAATATTGTTGGACAAAAAAATAACAATTTGACCTTTTTATTAAATTACGCTTGATAGCATCCTAGCGCACAGTGTGTGGGTTAACTGAAGTCAGATAAGTCACTGTTCGCAGCTAGCCTATCGTTCACAAATGCTAATGACAAGGCAGTGAGTGAACGTAATGTTGTTGTTTCTAACTTTGCCAAAGTTATTTTGTCATTTCTCTGACAGCTCTCCGTTCCCACAGGCGTTTTCTCCTGACAGATCGACCATGCTTCAAAAACACCTTAGTTTCTCCTCCATAACTCACAGCCAGCTGAAGTTAAAAAATAGCGCCAGCGCCACACTCGCACCCGCAGCTGCAACGTTTTAATAACAGCTAATGCTCTTTCACTCATTTGTCATGTCGCACCTTTTCCGAACACAAGAAAGCCCAAATGACCTGAGGCGAGACCGAAATGTAAGCACAGCATGAAAAATGAAATAATGGCTGAAATGCCGGCGCTCCTGCTGGCTGACAGGTGTTTGTGGAAGTCACATCAGCATCAGGCCGTACCGGAGCGTCGCTGCCACCCGCTGAGAGACACGGGTGACGGGGTTTTCCCCAAGAGGGCGCAGATGTATATTTGCGCTAGTCTGGTTAAGTTCATGTCTGTTTTTAATAACTAATGATGTGTTATTACAGCTGGGAATGATTAAGGAAGCATGGCATAACAAGGAAGTACGTGACAGGAGGGACATTTTTAGTAACATCTGTTTGGCGGACAATGTTTGATTTAGTTTCAAATGATTAAGGGTCTGTGATTTTTTTTTTTTTTTTTTTTTATATTGAGAATGTTAAAAACTTCTGAAATGTATTATATTTCTATTTATATAATTAGTTTATTATTTTTCCATTTATTAATATAATTTAAAATGAGTGAAGCATTTCACTATTTTATTACAAACTTTTGTCTGCAAAATAATTTTAAATTTCTGCCAAAGCTTATATCATTAACATTTAATTATATTTTATAAATACAGTATGGATATATATATATATATATATATATATATATATATATATATATATATATATATATATATATATAAGTATGATTTTTTTATTTATTATTAGAAATTATTTATTAGAATTAAAAAAAATAAAAATAAATAAATAAATGAATAAAAGACTCAGAGGTCCAGACGTGTGAATATTTAATATAATTTATTTTTTGTTTATTTTTATTTTTTTTTCCATTTTCTTGTTGTCTGTCTATCATCTTCTCTCTAGTGATGCGTGGCATACAGGATAAAGCAGCTTGATGACTAACACTAACCCGCTGTTTTGTTGTGTGTTTTTAAGCAGCTCTTGCTGTGTAAATCGGTACTAATGTCGAGCGATGATCCCTAAACCGCAGGTGAACAGATTACATACCGTCAGCGCTGCTTCGGTTAGCCGTGAGATTCGTCAGGCTTGTCTGAGTTTGCTGGAGTCTCTTCAAATCTATTCTGTCTGTCAGCGTCTCATCTGCAGTAAAGTCCCTTTGGCACTGTAACAAAACAATGACTTTTGTAAAAAATCCACTCCTGTTGCAACCTTAATTAAACATTGTATGGCTGTATAAAGCAGCAGACACGCTTTTATTCAAAGCCACTTGAGCATGAAAGCCAGGCTGAGAGTTTTTCTACAAACATCTTCTCAAAAAAATAAAAAGATGCCACAAAGATGCCTTTTTCTTAGCCGAGGCCTTAATGTTGTTTGTTTAGGACGTGTACTAGCATGCAGCGCGCTGACAGTCCTCAGAGAACAGCCGTCAGCGCGTCTGAAGAAACTCCTCGCTGCTTTAGCTGTCAACGTTTCTACAGAATGCTGTGAGCCGTTAGCTTAACAATCACAGATTCCAACTATTTTTAGCACGCTTCCCCGTGCTAACTCACCACAATGCTACCTGTCATTAGGGTGTCAGCAGTACTGAATGGTTGCTAAGGTGTTCTGGGTATTTTAACATGTTGCTAAGGAGTCGCTAAGGTGTTTTGGGTTTTTTAACATGTTGCTAAGTTGTTCTGGGTTTTTTGAGCACATAATGTGGTTGCTAAGATATTCTGGGTGTTTTTACCACATTATGTGGTTGCTAAGGTGGTTTTTACCAGGTTATGTGGTTGCTAAGGGGTTAACCCGTTGCTAAGCAGTTATGAGTGGTTTTAACCTGGTGCTATGTGGTTGCTTAGGTGTTAACCTTTTGCTATGTTGTTTCTAAGGTGTTAACCTGTTGCTATGTAGTTGCTAAGGAGTTATGAGTGTTTTTAAGTCGTTGCTATGTAGTTTTTGACGAGTTATGAGTGATTTTAACCTGTTGTTGTGTAGTTCCTAAGGAATTATGAGTGTTTTTAACCTGTTGCTATGTAGTTACTTTGGTGTTTTGAGTTTTTTAAGCACATAATGTGGTTGCTACGATATTCTGGGTGTTTTTCCACTTTATGTGGTTGCTAAGGTGTTATTGCTAAGGAGGTATGAGTGGTTTTAACCTGTTGCTATGTGGCTGCTAAGGTATTAACGTTGCTATATTGTTGCTAAGGAGTTATGAGTGGTTTTAAGATGGTTTTATATTGTTTCTAAGGTGTCAACCTGTTGCTATGTAGTTGCAAAGGAGTTATGAGTGGTTTTAACCTGTTGCTATGTTGTTTCTAAGATGTTTACCTGTTGCTATATAGTTGCTAAGGATTTATGAATGTTTTTAACCTGTTGCTATGTAGTTGCTAATAAGTTATGGATGGATTTAACCTGTAGTTACTTAGGTGTTGTGGGTTTTTTAAGCAAATAATGTGGTTGCTAAGATATTCAGGGTGTTTTTGCCACAGTTTGTGTTTGCTAAGGTGTTCAAGGTGGTTTTAACCAGGATATGTGGTTGCTAAGGTGTTAGCCCATTGCTAAGAAGGTATGAGTGGTTTTAACCTGTTGCTATGTAGTTACTAAAGTGTTTTTTTTTAAGGCTATAATCTCAGAAATCTCTGATGCTGATGCATATTTAAATTTTTTTAGTAACACCTGCCTGAGCATCGTTAACAACATTGCTCCCCTGAAGATGAAGCGATCTACTAAAAAATCTGCTCCTTGGTTTAATGACTCTATTCGTTCATTTCAACGAAATTGTAGATGAGCAGAACGCAAATGGCATAAGGACAGGTTGCAGGTGTCCTACAATCTAAATGTCTTTCAGAAATTGTCTAAAAAAATCACCATAGACAAAGAGTTTTACTTTCAACTATAGACACCGTTTTAAATCCTGCTGTTGATGTTTTCCCTGATGTGTCTGATCTCCTAAGTGAAAACTTTCTGTTGCTTTTTGTTGAGAAGACATCAAGGTCAAGACCACAATCACTGGTGACTTCTAATGTTCTTCCTGAAATAACTAGGTGCTCTTCTATTTGGAGCATGTTTGATGTAATTTCCCTTCAGACCTGTAAAGATGTTATTGATCATCTGAAACCTACTTTTCGCCCACATGATAGTATTCTACTTTTTTAAGCAAATTGTTGATACTATATAGGGCCTGATCTCCTGTTTTTTTATTAACGTGTTTGAGTACTGGTACAGACCCTGACTGCCTAAAACATGCTTCAGTCATTCCTCTTTTGAAGAAACAAAATCTTGGTGTGTCTGATCAATTTCAGACCAATTTCTAATCTCCCTTTCATTTCAAAAATTGTGGAAAAGGTTGAATTTACTCAACTACATTATTTTCTGGAATGTAATTCACTATATGATACTTTTCATTCAGGATTCAGAAAACTTCACAGTACCGAATCTGCTCTATTGAAAGTTACTAATGACATTATGTTGACTATATAATGGGAGTGCCGTTGCTCTGGTCCTTTTAGATCTCAGCTCAGCTTTCGATATGGTTGATCATACAATTCTTATTTCCCGACTGGAAAATCCTGTAGGCATTCAGGGCACCATTCTAAATTGGTTTCAGTTCTTTTTAACTAACATGCATACTAGTTTTCTGTATGCATTGGAAAACACACTTCCTCAGCAGCACATATCTCCTGTGGTGTTCTGCAGGGATCTATTCTTGGTCCAACAATGTTCTCTTTATACCTGCTGCCATTGGGTTCCATCTTTTTAAAATATGGAGTATCTTTTCACTTATACGCTGATGACACCCAATTGTACCTGCCCTTTAAACATAATGATCCAAGCACCATAAAGGTCCTGCTAGCGTGTTTACAGGAAGTGAAATTGTGGCTTACACCCAATTTTCTGGCCTTAAATGAGAATAAAACCAAAGTAGTACTGTTTTTTTTTTATGACTTAGGTATTAAAAAAAGTATTTAAAGTATTATTCTAATTTTATGTATGTTGTCTTATAGATTGTTATAGATTTTGTTTTTTTATTTGAGCTTCCTGATCTGTACAGCACTTTGGTCAACCTTGGGTTGTTTTTAAATGTGCTTTATAATTAAATAATGAAATGAAAATAATGTGGTTGATAAGATATTACAGATGTTTTACATTCCATAGTATGTGGTTGCTAAGGTGTTCATGGTGGTTTTTACCAGCTTATGGATTTGCTGAGGTGTTGACCTGTTGCTAAGGAGTTGTGAGTAGTTTTAACCTGTTGCTATGTAGGAGTTATGAGTGTTTGTTACTAGTTGCTATGTAGTTGCTAAGGTGTTCTGTGTTGTTTTAACCATTGCTATGTTGTTGCTATGTGTTCTGTGTTGTTTGTGAGGTTGTTATGGTGTTCTGGATGTGTTTAACCTGTTGTGTTATGAAGTAATAATATTGCAGTCCACACATTTGATTCGAATCCCTCCGTTTTGTGAAATGTGTGAATCTGCGTTTTTCATGTGTGAAAGCTATGAAGTAGCTATGAGTAGAATGAATTAGCCTTAGCAAACAGAGCTAGTAACTGTAAACAAACTAAGTAATTATGATTGTACACATGGTTTTCTGGTGTTTTGAGGCTGTATTGTGTTGTGATGATCAGCACGGGCTCGTCTAATGGACTCCATGAAAGCGTCTTTTATTCCGTGTGAAGTTCAGGCCTGTGTGCGTTTACCACACAACCGCGTCTGAGAGACCAAGAGAATAAAGGAGCTCATGAATTTATATAAGACGCTGTTGACGTCTGGAGGGATCGGACAGCGCGGGACAGAGCTTATGAATTCATCCAGAGCTAGTGAGCTATAAAATGGACTTTCTGATTCCCAAACGCCTCATACGTCCAGCTTTGCCCGCTTTTGAATGTGCTAAACATTTAGCGATACCGAGAACGAATGCTGATGAACTCACGCGTGGAACATGATGCAGGTTTCTGATGGTGTATATTGTGTTTTTGAGGAGAATCTGAGGAGAAATTTTCGGTAACACTTCATTAGCATGCATATTACTAGAATATTAGCCATTAATTAGAAGTAATTAAGCACAAATTAATGCCTTATTCTACATGACCTTATTTTATATCCCTAATCCTACCCAATACCTAAACTTAACAACTACCTTACTAAGTACTAATAAGCAGCAAATTAGGAATATATCGTAGTTAACATTGAATAAGTGTTCCCTATTCTAAAGTGTTACCAAATTTTCAATTTGAAAAAAAAAAAATTCCAAAAACAGTTTAAACCTCAAATCAAATATATGTAATTATTTGAACTTTGAGCAAAGTTATAATAATAAGCTATTTTTATGCAAATTTTTATACATTTTATTTAGTTAACAGCTAAGCATTTATCACAGATGCGTGAATATATATATATATATATATATATATATATATATATATATATATATAATTTATTTATTTGTTTATTTATTTATGTTAAGACTTTATTGCAGATTATGTACATATCCAATTTTGAATTAATTTTAAAGAATCGGTTTATTTAGGTTAAGCCTTTTTTGCAGATTTTAAGGAAATTCATTCATTCATTCATTCAGTTGAGTGTTTATTTCAATTTTGTTCAAAAAAAGTTATGCATCCAAATTCAATTGAATATAAAATGTATTAATGTATGTATTAATTTATTTAGGATAACACTTAATTACAGTTTCATTCAGAGTGCATACAGTATATGCCTTTTTATGCCTTTATTGCAGATTCTTTAAAAATGTTTGACCAAAACAAATGCCCAATTCTGTGAAATAAAAAAAAAAATGTGATTGATTGATTGATTGATTGATTGATTGATTGATTGATTGATTGATTAATCATGTCTCTGATTGCAGATTCCTTTTAAAAAAATGGACCACTTTGGATTTAACGTCAAATTAATTTATACTTTTATATTATAATATTATGATTTTTGCTTTCATTTTGAATCTGATTTTAAACTTTTAAAATAACATTTCTTTCTTTATTCTATAATGCTTAAATATGTATTGCAAATTTGTTTTGGTCTATATATATATATATATATATATATATATATATATATATATATATATATATATATAATATTTATTTTATAATAATTAAGCATTTTTTTTAGATTTCAAACAAATATAGGACATTTATTTATTTATTTGTTTGTTTGTTTGTTGATTGATTGGTTAAACCTTTATTGCAGATTCTTTTTTATTTAATTTCCACTACTATAATTTATTTTCTGATATATAGTTTTAGACTTCTTAAATAATCAAATATAAATGATTTATATGTAACGTATATTTGATTATTTTTATAATTTTCAAGCATTTTTTTTTGTAGATTCGTCCAAACATTTATCTATTTATTTCAATGTTACACAAAAAAAAAAAATTCCAAAAAAGTTTAAACATCGAATCAAAATCAAATATATGTAATTCTTTGAACTAATCCGCAATGAATGCTTAAATAAATAAATAAAATTCAAACAAATTTGAATACATTTATTTATTTGCTGTAGGTTTTGCCTTTATTGCACATTATTTCAAAGAGTTACGCATATCCAATTTTGATTTCTAGAGAGTATTGTCAGGCCTGTCAAGCTCAGAAGGTCAAAAGTCATATGCCTCTTTCTCCTATGTTATTATATTGAGCCGAGGCATTTCCATTGTCTTGATTTGAATGTTACTTGCATTTCAATACATTGTTATGCCTTACAGTGTAGTCAATGGATTGTAGTTCTCCATATATTTCGGGAATGACTCATTTCGCACATGCATTGATCTAAAGTCACCTTGCACTGAAGTCATGGGTCGAAATTAAAGTTTAAACTCCAGTTCAATCAATATTGACCATTGGATGATCATCATGACGCTGACGATTTTCCGTAATGAATCAGATCTCATCGTTTGCCATCCATTAAGACGTTCAGATGAACGCTTGAACCCTTCCTCGTGATCTCGGGCGATGCTTTGCAGACTATTAATTGGCATGGCCTATTCCTCTGATGGAAATGCAGCACATGTGTCCAGTCGTCATTGATTTGCTGTTCAGCTCAGATGAAGTGTTGGTGTGTAGTCAGTAAAACTGCGCTTGAATCTTCATTACACCATTCTGTGTCTGGATTTCAGTGTTTCTCATTATAAATGGGTATATTAGCCTTGTGAGGATTTTTGGCTTTGCAGTGATTTCACTAAATATAAACTGTTTAACTGGATAAATATAGTTTGTGTGGACGTGCGTTGGATGTGGCTGTTTGTGGCAGAAAAAAAAGACTGAATTCAGGAAAGTCAGTTGCACAACACAGTTATAATAATAATAAGCTATTTTTATACTAATTTTTATACATTTTTTTTAGTTAACAGCTAAGCATTTATCACAGATCCTTGAATATTTATGTATTTATTGGTTTATTTGGTTGTATTTTTTGCAGATTCTGCAGATTTTAAGGAAATTAATTAATTCATTCAGTTAAGCGTTTATTTCAGTTTTGTTAAAAAAGTTACGAATCCAAATTCAATTTAATATAAAATGTATTAATGTATGTATTCATTTATTTAGGATAACACTTAATTACAGTTTCATTCAGAGTGCATATATGCCATTTTCATTTATTTGTTTATTTTATTTTATGCCTTTATTGCAGATTCTTTAAAAATGTTTGACCAAAAACAAATGCCCAATTCCGTGAAATGAATAAATAAATAAAAATCTGATTGATTGATTGATTGATTGATTGATTGATTGATTGATTGATTGATTGATTGATCATGTCTCTGATTGCAGATTGCATAAAAAAATGGACCACTTTGGATTTAATGTCAAATTCATTTATACTTTTATATTATAATATTATGATTTTTGCTTTCATTTTGAATCTGATTTTAAACTTTTAAAAGAACATTTCTTTCTTAATTCTATAATGCTTAAATATGCATTGCTAATTTTTTTGGAGATGTTTGTTTATATCTTTGATTTAATCAAATCGTTTTAGTAGTATTTATAGTGCTCCTTCATGTGTTTTTAGTTAGATGCTTGGCCACTGTAAGATGAATCCCATGCTCTTCCAGCTGCGGTTTTGATATGTTTCCGTCAGCTGCGATGACGTGACTCTGGATCCAGGCTCCTGCTGTGGTCTCCGATCTCTCGGGGAGCCGTTAACAGCTGGGTGTTTTGGTCCAGATCTCCCCCACCGCGGTGGTGCAATCAGCTCCGTAATTAGGATTCAGCGCCGGCCTCCTCTGCCACTTTCAATTGCCGCCAACATGGCAACCGAGGAGTAAATCAGGTCTGGTAGTTCAGCCCAGAGACACAGACAGAAACCCAGCTACAGCTTGTCTGCTTGAGCGTAACCGCCCTGATTTTGGCGGGAAGAGTTCCCGCTCCTTCAGCTGATTTATTGAACGCTACTAATTGGCGCTAAATTAGCATACTGAATCATAGAAAAGTCGATTCTGTGTACATACACGAGTACATGTGACACCAGCTATACTTAACGTCAGGCGAATCGCGTACGTTGACAAGAGTCAGCCCACGGTGTCACGTCTTACTGCCAGGCGTGAATTAACAATTAACCAACTGTTGTTTCATAGCAACCGACACTCATTAAGAAGTTCATCATTGGCTTCTATATTCAGCACACTACCCTTGGGGTGGGCGTATATCCAGCGCAAACATCTCTTATGAAGAGATAGGAAAAGATGAAGTAGAAACTAATGTTGAAAGATGTGTCAAGACATCATATAACAGCCGGTCCCAGGAGAGGCTCTCTCTCGCGCACGCGGAGGCGACGGCTTGAGTTTTGCGTGTTTCGGAGCATCTATTTTTTACATCCGGCCCAATTAGATCAAGTCAGCAGAGTTTTAAACCTGCAAATTATTACATGGCAAAACTATGAGGATGAAGATAAGAAATACAAGGTTTGTGGTCCTTGCAAGTGTAAAACGTTCCTGAAACATTGTCAAATGGTTGCATAAGTGTTCTGAATGGTTGCTAAGATGTTCTCGGGTGGTTTCTAGGTGGTTACAGAGTCTAAAGAGGCTCTGTAATATTTGTTTTGAATTGAGTTTTTTCTCAAAATTGACTTGTTATAATTTCAATTTTGTCGTCATTTTGCTTTTAAAGTCATAATTCTGACATTTTATTCCATAATTATGACTTTACCTCAAAATTTCTACTTTGTCATAATCGTGGCCTGATATGTCATAATTGAAATTTTTTATCTCATAATTATTTCAACGTTTTATCTGATAATTATATCTCATAATGTCGACTTTGTCATAATTTTGACTTTCAAACTCAAAATTATGACTTTTTATCTCATAATGTCGACTTTGTCATAATTTTGACTTTCAAACTCAAAATTATGACTTTTTATCTCATAATTTAGACTTTGTCATAATTGTGGCTTAGTATATAATAATTTTGCCTTTTTATGTCATAATTTTGTCTTCATCTCATAATTATGGCTTATGTCATAATTTCAACGTTTTATCTCATAATTATGTATTTTTATTGCATAATGTTGACTTTGTCATAATTCTGACTGTTAAACTCAAAATTATGACTTTTTATCTCATAATTTAAACTTTGTCATAATTGTGGCTTAGTTAATCATAATGTTGTCTTCATCTCATAACTATGTCTTATGTCATAATTTCAACGTTTTATCTCATAATTATGTATTTTTATCTCATAATGTCGACTTTGTCATAATTTTGACTTTTAAACTCAAAATTATGACTTTTTATCTCATAATTTAGACTTTGTCATAATTGTGGCTTGGTATATAATAATTTTGCCTTTTTATGTCATAATTTTGTCTTCATCTCATAATTATGGCTTATGTCATAATTTCAACGTTTTATCTCATAATTATGTATTTTTATTGCATAATGTTGACTTTGTCATAATTGTGTCTTAGTTTGTCATAATTTCAACTTTTTATGTTATAATTTTACTATAAGTGTTCTGAATGGTTGCTAAGATGTTCTCGGGTGATTTCTAGGTGGTTACTTATTGGCCTGAGTCTAAAGAAGCCCCGTGATATACTTCTCTGTAGATATGGCTCAGATCTCTAATTCTGTGCGCGTGGTTTGTTGTTTGTGTCTGTTTTAGCGTCTCCCGACAAAGAATTGTGTAAACCTAAAAAAATATTGCATTGGCAAAACTATGAAAACTGCAAATCGGAAACACAAGATTGGTTACTTATTGGCCTAAGTCTACGGCTCTGTGATATTGGTAGATATGGCTCAAATCTCTCCTTCTGAGTGTGTTGTTTGTTATTTTCACCCGTTTAATCATCCACGGGTGAAGAATTGTGCAAGTTTGCTCACTCAGAGTTTTAAACTTACAAAACCTATTGCATTGGCAAAACTTTGAAGATGTAGAAGAAATACGAAAAATACAAGATTTATGACTGCTGTGATGCCAGAGGTTTATGAAACTTTGTCAAATAGCTGCATAAGTGTTCTGAATGGTTGCTAAGATGTTCTCGAGTGGTTTCTAGTTGGTTCCTTATTGATAAGAGCCAAAAAGGCTCTGAAATATACTTGACTGTACATAAGGCTCAAATTTTCGCCCATTTTATCGTCCGCCAGCGAAGAACTGTGTAAATTCGCTCAATTACAGTTTTAAACCTACAAAATATTGAATAGGCAAAACTATGAAAACTGCAAATCAGAATACAAGATTTGTGTGTTTTGCAAGAGCAAAACTCACTGCCGTGATGCCAGTGTTTTACGAGATGTTGCCAAATGTTGGCTGAATAAGTGTTCTGAATGGTTTTTAGCATGTTATTTGGTTGCGAAGGTGTTTTGGGTGGTTACTTATTAGCCTAAGTTTAAAAAGTCTTTATAGATATGGCTCAAATGAACAAGTTACACTCAGAAGTTTAATATTTCAAGAGAGTGCACATAGTAGAGTATTTTTTTTTTTTTCAAATGCTTTCAAACGCCAAGTTAAACGATAATGAGATAATAACGAACAGTGGGTACTTAAAATTCACACTGAGCATTTTTAAAAGAGCAACATGTTTCGTATGACAAAATATGCTCTGAACTTGCTAATAAGATACAATGGGTACTCACATTTAGCACTTAAAATAGTACACTTATTTTGATCAATTATGTTTCAAAATGTAATACTTTTGGGGTTACAGTTTTGCTTTAGTTTCTAAATGTGAGTTAGTATTAGCAAACATCACTAATAAAATATGTAGCAAGCAAGCTTAAAAAAATGTTTTAACCTTCATCTATTCTACTTCAGAGTTAATGGAGCTGATTATTCATGGAGAAATATCTGCTGCATTGGGTGAGGTATTTATAGTATTAGTGTGGCTGTGGGGATGGTGTTGTTTTTTTACCGTTGTGCATAAGATTGCAAGCCATCCGCCGACAGAAGGAAGTGCCTCCGTTTTCTGTCAGAGTTTAGCACCCTCGCCTACTTGTGCCATCCGTTAGACAGTTGCCATAGATATCCCATAATGCCACAGGCGCAGCAATGCAGAGAAGCTAGGAGACGACAGGAAGCTCAGTCTGTCCATTAGCCCGTAAAGTTGCTCTTGCGTTAACAAATGCTCAAATTTACGGAAGCCCATTTCCGCCCCATAAGAAAAGATATCGTAATTTGGCAAGTCAGAATTATAAGATGAAAAGTTGAAATTATGACTTTAAAATTTGAAATTGACATACCAAGTCAAAAAAATTTCTTTATCTCATAAGTTCAATTTAGTATGTCATAATTATGACTTATGTTATCATTTTGCCTTTTAAAGTCATAAATCTGACTTTGTATCTCATAATTTCAACTTTGTCATAATTGTGGCTTAGTATGTCTTATGACTTACTATGACATAATTTTAATGTTTTATCTCATAATTATGTCTTTTTATCTCATGATGTTGACTTTGTCATAACTATGATTATGTCATGATTTAAACGTCATAATTTTGACTTTTCATCTCATAATTTAAAATTTGTCATAATTGTGGCTATGTAATAATTTTGCCCTTTAAAATCAGAATTTTGACTTCATCTCATAATTTCAAATTTGTCATAATTGTGGCTATGTAATAATTTTGCTTTTTAAAATCATAATTTTGTCTTTTTATCTCATAATTATGACTTAATATTCCATAATTTTAATGTTTTATCCCATAATTATGTCTTTTTATTTCACAATGTCGATTTTGTCATAACTATGATTATGTCATGATTTAAACTTGTCATAATTTTGACTTTTCATCTCATAATTTAAAATTTGTCATAATTTTGCCTTTTTATGTCAATTTTGACTTTTGTCATACTTTTTGTCATTTAACTCATAATTGTCTCTTTATCTCATAATGTTGACTTTGTTATAATTGTGGCTTTGATTTAAGTCAAGTCCTAATTATGAAAACAATTTTGTCTTACGTGGTGGAAAAATGCTTCCATACACATAAGCACACTTAATCTAATGAGTGCAGAACTGTCAGGAAATGCTTGTTTTTATATTTTATTCCAGTCACATCAAACTCCTCAAACATTTATTGTTAAATCAGCGCGACGACCCTGCAAACCGTAGCTGCTTTGTGACAGATCAGTAAAAAGGAAGGACAAGAGATTTAGTTGTAAGGAGAAGGAGAAGCCTTCAGGGTATCCCTTTCAAAAGTGTAAATGAATCATGAAATCAGCCTAAAACGGAAGAGCGCGTTGTGTAACAGTTGGCAAAATGGCAGGTTTTTTTGTGACTGCTGTGGAGGATTCGAACTCCAGAAGATGTTTCTGGTTGCCAACGCGTTCTGGTGCCGACTGGCCTCCGCTCAGGCTAAGTTTGGCTATCACGCCAAAGCCGATCAGCATGTGCGGCAGCCCACACGTGTGGCATAGGTATACAGTTTGTATCAACCAGAAGAAGCAAAAGCTGAGAAGTTATTGAAAGTCAGGAGGACACTGTCTGGTAAACCAAAACTTTGGTCCAGTCCCGTCTTCCTTTACCAGCTCCAGACTGAATCCACTCGTGTAACAATGCGTCCTCGGCCATAAACCCCTATACAATTACTAAAAGATGGATTTTAATAAATCTTTTTATGTGGCTTTTAATAAAAAATACTTGAAATTTTGGTGCTACATGACTAGAGAAAATAGAGACAGGGTCATATTTCACTGTAATATCAAAATAAATTAAGAAAAAAAAAATGCATTTTTAAGAAAACAGAAAAGTACACACAGACTAATTTTTTAAGTGTATTACACAAAAAATTACACGCAGTGTGCTATTAAATGGATTTTCTTTTTTTTCTTAGGATTTTAGACTTAATTTACTGGAATGTTCTTTTTTTTTAATTAAAATAAATTGCATTATTTAATGTTAAATAATTATATAATTATTTGAGTTTCAGAAATGATTTTTATTACCGCATTAAAATAAATTTGTTATTTAAATATTTACTGATTATATTACTATTATTTAAATCATAAATATATTGTCTTTCTTTATGCTGATTTTAATGAAAAAATCTAAAAATTATATCCAAAAAGATTTGTATTACTGTATTAAATTTTTTTTATTAATTAGTTAAATGCTGAATTATTAATATTATTTACATTTTTTCATTTATGCTGATTTTATTTTTTTTTAAATGCCCAGAAATAATTATTTTTATTACTGTATTAAAATTAATTATTTAAACATTGAATAATTATATTAATATTATTTAAATTGTAGATGTATTGTCTTTCATTTATTCTGTTTTCAGTTAAAAATGTATATTATGCCCAGAAATAATGATATTAATATTTTATTTTATTAATATATTAGTTTTTGCAACAATTACATGTAATGTGCTGTTAAATCTATTATCATCATTTTTATTTACCATAAATTTGTAGTTAATATGATTGTTTTAGGATTAAAAATAGCATTTTACAATCCATTTTCAGTATACCCTCATTCCCATTAATGTAATGACAATGAAAAACATTGTTTTGCAAATCATTTTTAAAATAGCATTTTAAAACCACATTTTGTCTCTATGCTGATTTGAATTAAAAAGAATGATTTTATCAATGCATTAATAAATATTTAATTTAATGTTTTGTTCAAGTATTATTTTACAGTATTTTGCATAAAATTACATGAAATGTGCTCTTAAATCTATTATCATGAGTTTTGTTTAAAATAAATTTGTAAAATTTAACCAGTAAAATAGCCTTTTTACATTCCCTTTACATTATAATTCTATTTTTATTATTTTAATCAAATCTCATTCTCATTACTGTAATGTAAAAAAAAAAAAACAATTGTTAATTAAATAAATGTTTCTAATAATTATATTAAATTGTATATACTATTAACTATATTGCCTTTATGCTGATTTTAATGAAAAAATAATGATTTTTGTTACTGTACTAATAAATATTTAATTGAATTAAATTTGATTAATATATTAATGAATATCCAAAGAGAATAATTTTTGAGAATAATTACTTTTACAAGCAAGCAAAAAAATATTATGATAATAATAATTTAATTTAATTTAATGAAAATTTGAGGAGAAATATCTAAATCCACATTTCTTCACGCGATGCATCCCTTCAGATGATTCTAAAAAGAGGCGTGGCTTCAGCCAGCGCGTTCCTGAAAGGGGCGGGGCCAACGCGAGGGTCTTTTAAAGCAGGGGCGGAGTCCGAGCGAGAGAGAGAGAGAAAGGCAGAGCGAGCGAGAGAGCGCGGTGGGTGGGCGTGTCCATGACGTCACCTTCGAGCTCTCCTCTGCGCGCACAGCTGTGGTTTCTCCGGAGCGGAGCTTGAAATCAGACGCGCCGAGCGAGACGCAGCGCTATCCGGGGGATTTAAACTGCTATTCGCCGCCGTCCGCGCCCGGAGCTCTCTCTCTATCGCCTTGGATCTGCTCTCTCCTTGGATTATTACCGTTCTTTATTCCGTGGCGCGACGCGCACGAAGATGTAAGGAGGTTTTGCGCGTGCAGAATCACGGAGAACACAGGAACGCGCTCGTTAAAACAAGGTAAGAGCAGTTAATCACTTTATTCTAATGTCAGGAACGGGTGGGAATAAAACATGCACTTCAGACGAAGAGTGTCTGAAGAACTGCACGCGCTCGGAGAAGGTGGTGCCCTGCGCGCAGTTTGCGCTCCAGACGCGTTTTGCGCATTAGGAATAAACTCGTTTTTGACGCGTATCAAGACTTTCCAGCCGGTTTTCGCGTTTTTTGGGGGGTGTTATCCACCAGCTTCATCCGTGGGACAGTCATCCCGCCCACAGGCTCCCAAAGCCCCGCTTGTGTAAAGTGAGAATTGATGCCACCGTGCGCCGTGCCAGCCTCGCATATCTGATTTCAAGCGCATTTATAATGAAAGTCTGGTCATGCATCTGATTTGTACTTGCAAACTGATGCCGGCTCTGTTTGAGCGATGCGATCTTCTGAGATTCGGTCCAGAAATGCCCACCTGCTGGAAACTAGTGAGCAACGCTCAATTTCAGCGGACTCGGTTATTAAAATCAACATGTAGATACAGACTGGAGAGGTTTTAGTTGACGATTTCATCCCAAAACTAAGACTTATGAATGATTTATGAACATCAGTCATTTTAGAAATCAACTGCATGCTCCAAAACTGGTGCTCTCTCTATAAATGCATGTTTTTTTATGATGGTTCTCATGCACTTATAATAGCTTAATGCACTATTTTTGTTGTGAATTGGCATGTTAATGCATTTATTGTGCTTTATTGTGGATGCACTAAATATTGGAACTGAACAGAGCAATTAAAGCTGTGGAACCACCGAAGACATTGCTGGAAACACAGAATATGGGCTCTCGTGGACTGAACTTTTGCTTGTGTTATTGAATATGTAATATATTTGTATGAATCAGTGTGAGATTGGAGTTCAGAATGTTTTCTTTGCTTACACCGGCCGAGCGGCTGTTGGCTTTTAATATTTCATGACGGGTGGATTTGTGTTTTTGCACAGTAATGGACATGCTGTCTCGGTGCGGTGTGGTCTTCAGTGCATCCTGTGCTGGATTTGCATAAAACCAGGCTTGACAGTGGAGTAATTCAAAGCCACACCCTCTTTATGGACTTACATCATCATCTCATGACAGATTTGAATAAATTAGGATGATTGTTTTGCGTTTTTGTTTCAGGAATGCATGTCCTCAATGTCTCCAAGAAGGTTTTTGACCGATGTTGCCTATTTCTATAGGCTCACACACTAGTCAAAGATGGTCTTGTATGTGTTTCTAAATATCTTTTGTCAGATTTTATTGGCTCAAACTATCAAAAATCATCTATTTTTTTGATAAATGTACACCTAAATGTCCTCGATGTCTCCAAATGGAGGTTTTTGCTTATTTCTCAGGCAAATTTGTCCTCTAAATGTGTACCAACTCACGCTAGTCGAAAATCATCTATTTTAATAAATGTACATCTGCATGGCGTCAGTGTCTCAAAATGGAGTTTCTGTCAGATTTTTTTTTATTTTTGGTAAATCTGACATCATACTCGCACAGACTAGTCAAAAAATCATCTCTGTTTTAATATATATATATATTTAAACGTCCTGTGTCACAAAACCAAGGGTTTTTTTCTCTGATTTTGTTGGCTCAAACGATCAACATTTGGATTATTTTAATCAATTTTGTATCTAAATGTCCTTGATGCCAGTCTGTTTCTTTTTTGGTAAATTTGTCCTCAAACTATGTCTAATTCACACACAGTTCAAAAATCATCTCTGTTTTAATATATGTACATCCAAATGTCCTCGGTGTCTCAAAACTGTGGTTTTTTTCATGGGCTCAAGCTCTCAAAAATGGTCTCTTTTTAATAAATGTATGTTTAAATGACCTCAGTGCCTCAAAATGGAGGAACTGTCAGATTGTGTTGGTAAATTTGACCTCAAACTCTATCTAAAAGCCAAAAATCATCGTTATTTTCATAAATATATATTTTAATGTCCTCAAAGTACCAAAATGGAGGTTTTTGTCAGATTAATTTGACAAATTACAGATTACAAATGATCAAAAATCATTCTTATTTTAATAAATGTATATCTAAATGTCTAAAAATGGAGATTTTTGTCAGAATTTATTGGCTAAAATGATCAAAAAATAAATGTATATCTAAATGTTTCAAAATGGAGGTTTTTGTCAGAATTTTGGTAAATTTGTCCTCAAATTCTACCAAAATATGTATTTACTCACACACTAGTAAAAAAAAAAAAAAAAACATCTTTATTTTAATAAATGTATATAAATATAAACATGTATTTATAATATAAGTATTCTTAATGTCTCAAAACTGAAATTTTTGTCAGATTTTATTCTCATATAATCAAAATTCATTTTGATAAATGGAGGTTTTTGTTGGATTACATTTACAAATTACAGTTTACAAATGATCAAAAATCATTTTTTATATATATAAATTTATATCTAAATGGCTTCTGTGTCTCAAAATGGAGGTTTCTGTCAGATTTTATCGGCTCAAATGATCCAAAATCATCTAAATGGCCTCAGTGGAGGTTTCTGACAGATTTTTGGTAAATTTGTCCTCAAACTGTACCTAAATATGTATTTGCTCACACGTACTAGTCATAAACCATCTCTGTTTTAAGAAATGTGTTTCTACAAGCCTCCAAATGGAGGATTTTGTCCTGTTTTGTTGGCTCTAGCTCAAAACTCCTCGGTTTTGACGCTGTGCTTGGATTTCCCTGCTGTTGGTTTCCGCTGTAACTCGATTGAGCTGATGAAGCGAGCTCACCGTTTGTTGTCTTCCGCCCGAGGAGCTAGTTCGGCTTCCCTGCAGGACATCTCAGTCCGTTTCTAGATTGCGGGTGCGAGAGGAATCAAGTGCACTTGTGTTTAGGCCCGGCGGTGAATGAAGAAGTCGGATTTGTCTCTTGATTTGCGTCTAGTTCTCCCGGCAGTGAAGTGGGATAAGTACCTGTCATTCCTTATGTATGAAAACGCTCGTCGTTGCTGCATGAATGGACATTGTGTTATTTACGCAGCGAGTCCCACGGGCCGCTATCGCTCCAGTGCGCTGACGGATTGATCAGGCCACTTATATCTACAACAGCCTCCGCTGGCACTGATATGTCACACTTACATGTTAACTGCACTTGTTAGGGGGCTAAACTCAGACTGGTGACGTAACCGAACTGACTGCAATGATGAGAAATTATTGCAAAAATGTGTATTTTACAATAAAATAAATATAAACAAATAAATAACACTTATGTAACTCAAATAGGTGTTATTTATTTGCATTTTATGTTTATCTATTATATATATAGTTTTTTTATTTTTGTGTAAGTTTGTGTACATAAAACAAGGCTGTAAATGGCATATTGTAATCTTCTCATATTTTATTAAAAAACATTTTTAACACTTTTAGTAGGATGATTGTACTATTTTTGGACATTTAGAAAACTGACTATAATTATAATTTTTTTTTTAACTTTATTTTTTAATTTCCTATCATTTTGACTTATATTTTCACCTTTATATTAAATTTATATTTTTGTAGTACTTTAAACAAGGCTGTAAATTCAACCTAGATTTTACAAAAAAGTTGACATATTTCCCTAAATGATTATGCGTTTCTTTAAAACTGATTATATTGATGATTATTTTTTATTATAAAAAACTGTAAGCTCAAGGAGCTTTATTTATTTTATTTTTTATTTTTTTATTTTTTTTTATTATTTATATTTATTTATTTTTCCCCAAAATGATTATTTAAAAAAAATCTATTCATTCATTCATTCATTCATTCATTCATTCATTCATTCATTCATTCATTCATTCATTTATTTATTTATTTGTTTGTTTATCCTAGTTAGCTAGTTGTAGTTAAAAAGCAGAACATTTACTATATGGACAGCCATATGTCTACTTTAAGATCCGTTAACTTAGTTTTTGTTAATTGTTTAAAATGATTTTCAATTAACTTCCAGGTAATTTATTTTCTAAAAAAAAAATATTTATTTTTTTCTAAAATAAAATTTTAATTGTATTATTATTATTATTATTATTATTATTATTATTTTAAATGAATTATAAAGGAATGATAATGTGTTGTACAGTTTAACGGAGAGCTAATAACTGAGTATAAACGCCACTTTATCAAGATACCTGTTCATTTTCAGACAGAATATGGCATACTCGAGTTTGTTGAGTTGTCGCTTCAGCCTTGAAGATTTCTCAGAAGAGTTGTTTTGTTGTGAGTTTGCGCTTTCTGCCATGAAGTCGGAGCGTGTGAGTGATTTCGTTCAGCGAAGCGCGGGAATATCCGGATGCGTTGAGGAGCGCCGCCTCTCTCGTATCCCAGCAGCCCTCGTTGTGTCGTGACGGATCGCATGTCGCAGAGGAGCCTGGAGTGCTGGAGCTGATAAGGATGAGCGCTTTTCACAAGCTCTTTAAGAGCCGCGCTTTCCCGCACCAATCCGTGACAGAACCTGCTGTAAAATACACACTTAATGACCAGGCAGAGAGGATTATGGGCCGTGAAACAATACACACGCATCCACATGTGTGTGTGTTAACCCACACTCAGCGCCTTCTGTCAGGCGCAGCTATGCTAAATATTAGCATATATGCGATTATCATACAGCAGAATGTTTTTATGTACTCTTCAGACCTCAAAATGTTATATTTTCAATGTTTTACTTCCATTTACCATATGTTTAGCCAGTATTTGTGCTTTGCGTATTTTTCACGCATGTTCGAGATTTCGCGGCATTATCTTAGCATTGTGCTAACACAGAACTCCATTAAAAGCAACTGATTTTAGTCATGTCTCTCAAGCACTTCCACACCAAGTTTTATGGAAATTGCTGACTAGACAGAATATTCAATATATTTGGTTAGGTGTATGTTAACTAGTTAGCTAGTTTTAGGCAAAACATGGGCTTTATTGATGACTGTATGCAAACTTGTCAATTCATGTGTTGTTACTGTGCTAAAGAATTAATTTACGATTTATTGTTTTCCCAAAAATTATTTTATAAAAAAGCAACAATTTATATACTTTAGAAACAAATCTACAGTTTAATTATATTTTTATTTTTTTGTTATTTTACATTCGTTTGAATTTATATTTGTATACTTTAGGAGCAAGAGATCAACATTTTATTTTAATTTATATTTTATACAGTTAGAGGATCTAAATAAATAAAACTGTATGTATACTTTTCGTTTATCATGATATTATTTATATTTATGTGCCTTAGAAACAAGAGATCTAAATTTTATTTTATTTTTATACAATTAGAGATTCTAAATAATTTTGTGTATAGATTTTGTTGTTCATTTTATTACATTATTTTATATTTATATTTATATACTTTTGAAAAAAAAATCTAAATTTTATTTAATTTTTTATACAATTAGAGAATATTAATTATTTTTACTTTATTTATAGTTTTTTTTTTACATTTTATGTTAATATATCATTTTACATTTATATTTACTTTTGAAATGAGGCCCAATTATTTTATTTTTATACAATTAGAGAATCTAAATTATTTAATTTATGTATTATTATTTATTATTATTATTATTATTATTATTATGTTTTTTTATGTTTTTTTTATTTATTTTAGATTTATAATTTTTTTAAAAAAATAAATGCAATTAGAAGATCTAAAATATTTTGGTTTTATTTTATTGTATGATTTTATTTTTTATTTTTTTATTTTCAGTGTTCCAAATCCGTTGTTGTCTTATGAGGCAGCTGCCTATGTAGGCCATGGACAGCACTAGGCTTTGTAACACAGCTTGTGTTCACTGTTCTAACTGCCTACAAGATGCAAATGCTTGCTTTGCTTGTTCGCTGTAAGTGTTTGAGAAGTTCTCTCATTGAAGTACACTGGCGAAAGATCAGAGCGCGTTCATCAATTTTACAGTGGCCGCAGTATGTGACTATATATTTGCTAGCAGTGTATTTGCAGAGGGTGCTTTTACATTAGTATGAGCAGACAGTAACCTACGCTCGGACCTCCCGCTTGTTCGTAGCAGAATTTAGCGTTTCCAGGAAAGCTTCAGCCTTTATGCGTTGGAGCTCGACACTTTAATGGGTTTGATGTGTACCTGCGCTTGCACTGCTGCACATAAAAGAATGATGGGCCGCCGTGTCAGACGAGATGGAGAAAGAGTGTTGGGAATCTGGGAATAAAACCGCTTCAGCCGGATCCCAGTTCATCTGTAGTGTGAGGGTCAACAAGACAAGGAGGGGACTAATTATCCTGGCAAAGTGCGTCAGCGGTTATCGAGTTGAGGGGGTGGGGCTTGTTTGGGAATCGAGTGTCAATTTGCATACTTTTAATAAGTATGTACTTCGCCGGTGGTGTTTTGAAAAGCGTATGTAAATATATGGCTTGGGGGCGGAGTTAAAAAAGAGGACTTGATGATGTCATCAGAAATGGAAGGTCGTTTTAGAGGTCAAACATTTTTGTTTTGTTTTGTAGTATTTAAAATAGAATGCGCAATATGTGCTATTTTACAGCATACAATGATTTACGCACTAATGAAATTTTTTAATGAAAGACAAACATTGTTTATATTGTTTAACTATTTAAAATAGTATGTAATATTTTACCACGTACAATGTAAAGTGTGGGTAGTATGCAAATTCAGATTCTTTAGACAATGTTCGCAACCCATTTTACTTTGTAAAATAATGTATCTTCATGCAACAGGATCTGCTAGATTTTGTCTATCTGCAGTTCATTGGATGGTGAAAAGTGTGTGTAAATTATATGGCGGATGGTTTGAGGGGCGGAGTTAAAAAAATAAAAAATACCAGGGCCTGATGATGTCATCAGAAAAGGAAAGTCGTTTAGAGATGGAAATAGCTGCATTTTAATGAAAGGAATGTAAAGTAGCAGGCACTTGTTCGTAACAAGACCAAGAATGCAATTTTACAAATAAATAGCGTCCGTTTTTACGCCGTGCTGAGTTTAAATTCGGTAGAAAGTGACTATTTTGATAAATGTTCATTTTTCCCATACAAACCACTGAGAAATCAGAATACAAGGATGAAAGGGATGCTTTTGTTGATTTTTTTGTGTTTTCCAGCACTAAAGCTAACTTTAAGCATTTTTTTTTTCGACAGCCTTCAGAGAGCGTATGTGTTGAAAAGCCGCAGGCCGTAGCGATGACAGCCCAGCGTCTGCGTTTAATGTGTTTGTGTCTCACGCTAAAGGTCAGTTGGACACTGGGTCAGTAGGAGACGGATAGACGGATGATACGGAGCGACCCGCGTTCACGCCGAGCACTTAGCAAACGCATAAACCTCGAAGGTCACCTCGACATTTCAGCACTGAGATCATCCTCCCGTGGAGGTCTCCTGAGGTTAATGCATCTGGACAAACAGAGCAACACCGCCTTCGTTTGTTCTTCGCCGTTGTCGTCTGCAGTTTTCGTCTGCTGACATAATATCCATGAATGATTCATCTGCGCTCATGTATAATTGAATGAAAGCAGGCAGAATGGACTCCAGCAGATTCATGCACTCTTTACATCTTTATTGGTCTGCTGTGGGATAATCCGATCAGATGCCATATGGGATGCGCGACCGGGCTTCTGCAGTGGGACAATGATGAAGGCTTAGGTGTCTCACTCGTTTAAAGCATTAGAGGCACAAATCCCGAGTTTTTGTTGTGGGAGGTTTTAGATAAAGTATTATCCAACATAAAACTAACCTAGCGTGAGAAGTAGCTTGTTTTAAAACCATTTAATGTCTGTATCCCCATTTAAAATTGTGATTCTGGCCTGTTCCACCCTAGAGGTTCCTTCTGTTCAATTAATATTTAACTCAGTGTATTAAAAATAGAATGTGTGTATATACCTATAATTTTTATATACACATATATAAAGTAAAACATGTTTTATGTGAATGTCTTATTTAAATTAAAACATGTTATATAAAATATGTATTAAATATTTCATATATTATTAATAAATATGTAATATATTTAGAAACTGCATATACATTTTAATTTTAATGAAAATATATATTTTTTAAATAAATAAAATTGTGTGTGTGTGTGTGTGTGTATATAATATTCTAATGTATATTATATAAAATATAACTAGTATATTATTTAATACTGATTAATAAATATAATAAATATTTAATATATTTAGGAATTGCATATAAACATTTAATTGCTGTGAAAATATGAAAATTGTTTTATAACTCTATATAGAAAATTTTGTATAATGTATTTCACTGTAAATATAATATAAATACCTTGAATATAAATTAAATCATTTAAAAATATGTCTGAAATATATGCAAACATAAAAATAAATGTATTAAATATTTAATATTGATGAATAAATATAATTATGTAATATATTTATAAAATACACACATTTTATATATCTTAATAAAAATATAAAAAATTGTATTTCTATATGAATTTATATAAATTAGAATGAAGGAAACAGAGCAGTTCTGGGGCACCATTGACTTCCATAGTATTTTTTTTTTCTTACTATGGAAGTCAATGGTGCCCCGAAACTGCTCTGTTTCCTTCATTCTTCAGAATATCTTCCTTTGTGTTCAGCAGAACAAACACATTCATACAGGTTTGGAACGACTTGAGGATGAGTAAATGATGACACAATTTAAGTTTTTTGGGTGAACTATCCCTTTAATATTGTATAATCTTATAATTTATTATATATAATGTATATATAGTTCATAAAAAAAAAAAAAAAAAAAAAAATATATATATATATATATATATATATATATATATATATATATATATATATATATATATATATATATATAATTAATAACAGTTCTATATTAAATAAATATATACAATTTGTACTATTTAAAATTTTTAGTTTAGTGACAAACATGACTTTTTAAAAATAATTTAATATTATTTTAATTTGTATTTATTTATAATTATTTTTTATAAAAATACTTGTATATATGTATTTCCTAATTTAATAATAATTAAATGACCATTTTCTACAGTTTACCAATTAAGTTCATTAAGTAAAGCTCATATTAAGAGCATAAAAATGTAAATAGTTGACCTCTTTGACCTCCCGAGGTTGCCCCGTCTTCATTTCTGAAGGTCAAGCGCCTCCCGTCAGTCACTGAGAAAATAAAGCATTCGGTAAGAGCTTCAGTTGGTGTGTTTTGTGTTCATGTCTGGAGTCAAAATGAGAGAAATGAAGGAGTCGCGGGGGATGACAGGTGGGACGGACATCAGCTGTTATTGATCAGGGAGATTCGCCTCACTGTCATCTTCCCATAATGCTTTTCACTGACGTCTCCGCTGGAGGAATCAGTCGAGCCGCTCTGCACCTTGCAATCCCCGTCTCGTCTCAGCATCTGCTTAGTCTGAGCTCCAGACGTCTGTATACACACACAGATATTTAACACACAACGCTCAGCGTGTGCTCAGGGTCCGAATTCAAACCTTAAGAGGATGAATTTCATGAAAACATGTCCAAATCGTATTTCACCCCAAGAAAATACCTGTTTAATAGAGAAATGCTGCATTTGTTTGTTTACTTATTAATACTTTTTCTTTTTTCTTTATTCATATATTTATAAATAAATAAAAATTCCTTGAATTATTTTCTCATTGAATTTATTTCATTTTAGTAATTGTATTTAATTGTTTTTGTAAAATCTTATTTTATTATTGTAAATTTCTCCCAAAAATGTCATTGAATTTAAGAAGAATGCTTTATCTTTATATATATATATATTTTTATGATTTCTTACTTTTCTTATTGGCGATGCAAAATGTGTAAAAAAAAAAAAATGTTTTGGCTTAATATATTATTTACTAAACTAATGTAATATATTAGTTTTTGATTTCGTGTTTTTTGATTTCTTATTTATTTATATATAATTTTATTTGTATATATTTTTATTGATATTATATATTTGTTATTTACTATTCGTACTGTTTTTTTATTTTTATTTTTGTTATTTATTTATTTATTTATATTTGATATATTTGATATTTTATTTGATTGATGTTTTGTTTTTGTCATGAAATATGACCTGGACATGTTTTTGACAGGTTTCTAGATTAACCCTTTGATCGCTAGCATACAAAATGACATTAGCGGCTTTGATTCTTTCCACATTTTCACTCATTGTTCTGTTTCTGTTCATTCGGTTCCTGCTCTATTAACTGTAACCACGTTTTCTCCTTTAGCTTCTAATGAGTTAACATAGCTCTGAGTCAGATAAAGACCTACAGAGACGCTTTCATTTCCTCAGACACCAGAGACATTGATTATGTGACTATATTGATTGTCTTTCCTCTGGTTTCATTAGCAAATGAACGCAAGTACAAAACCAACTCTGGATTCTCTTAAAAACCCGAAACCAACTCAAAATGCAGAAAGCAGTGATTTTCACGAAGTGTGGAGGTTATCAGCAGGTCAATAGCGCTGGTTTCACTCGTGAATGTGTTTTCCAGTGTATTTCGGGAGGAATGTGAGGAATTTGGCCGCTCTCTGCTTCCCGGTTCAGGTTTCAGCGTTTGGGAGAGATTCCCAGGTGCGCCGCAGGCCGGATTTGGGAAAGAGCCAGATGAGAGTCAACGGGACACTCGTTCCTTCAGATCAGACTAAACCTCCCCTGAAGAAACAACATATTTGACATAAGCGCCACAGTACAGATGTGGAAACACACTTACAGCTGCAAGTATATATTCTAATTTATTTCTCCACTTTTTCTTTTTTCTTCAGAAATATAATGAAAAATTTCATTATTATTTTTATTTATTTATTCAGTTTAATGTATATTTTTTTCATGAAGAAAATAAAGATTTTAATTGTTTTATTTATTTTATTTTCATATCTGTATTTTTCATAAAGAAAATGAAGCCTTCAATCGTTATTTTTGTTTTTAATTATTTTTTGTGTATTTTTCATAAAGAAAATAAAACCTTTAATTGTTATTTGTTTTATTTTTGTTTTGTGTATTTTTCATAAAGAAAATAAAGCCTTTAATTATTGTTTATTGTCAACTTTGATTCAATTTATTTTCTTTATCGTATTAGTCTTTTCATCATGACAGTATATAAATATATTTAATTTTAAATGTAAATGCTTACATAATTGTATTGGTATTATTTCTTAATTAAATGTTTATATGTCTATCATTTTAAAATAGTTCAAATAGCATGATTTTTGGCATTGCAGAAATGAGAATGGCATGAAAATGCTTGTAATGTAATTATGCGGTTATGTTAATGAGCTTGTGACATCATCACATGGCGATTTCAGGTCGATCTGTATAAGATCGAGCGCAGAGGAATGCAAAATCCGGTTTTGCATGATATGATCCCATTAATAAATGAGATTTGATGGATTACAGTGGCCTAAAAAAGCCTTTAGCAGAGCATCTGAGGCTCATCTCACTGTGTTCTTCTGTTTAGTCGATGTTAGCTTTCTGCTGACTGTCTCAGGATGTTGAGACGATCAGATCCATTTGAAGCTAATGCGTTTGGTGGCAGAGAGGAAGTGACAAAGACACGCTGCTTTATTGCTGGCGGCTAAGTGCTGCGCGCTTCACTCCAGAGGAAACGCTGCTGTTTAATTCATGCGCTGATGCTACATTGTGATTTTGTTAAGCAGAGCTTTCCAACAAAGGTTCGGCTGATTTCATTCATCATATTGTACGTGATTTAGCAGCTGTTCCGATTAAATTAAGCTCTACATGAAGAACTTAGATGATTTTTAGGTTTTTGATTGTTTTTATTTTTAGATTATTTCGATTAGAACGTGGTGCGTTTTAGTGTCTTTTGACTTGGGCCAGTTGCAGCTACCTAGCAATGCCCTAGTAACCACATAGCAACTCTTAGAACACCTTAACAAACGCCTAGCAACTCCCTAGTAACCACACAGCAACTCTTAGAACTCCTTAGCAACGTCCTAGCAACTCCTTAGTAACCACCTAGCAACTGCATAGCAACTCTCAGAACACCTAGCAACACCCTAGTAACTGCATAGCAACTCTTAGAACAACTTGACAACCGTATAACAACTTAATACATACATAGATATTTTTTTTCCACTTTTTATTTATTTCCTAGTTTTTTATCATTTTATTTGCATTAATTGCCTTAATACCAGTCAAAATATTTATTTATATTTTAATTTGTATTTACTTTTTATTTTTATATTGATTTATTCACTTATTTACCCGTTTATTTATTTATTTATTTATTCATTTGTACTTATTTACTTATATAGTATTTGTATTATTAATTTAAATTTGTATTTATTTTTAATTCTTAAGTTTGTGTTGTAGGAGCCTGAAAACGAGGTTGTCAATATGTTGTATTGTACTCTACCTTAATTTTACAAAGTTTTTTGACGTTTTTGCCTGAATGATCAACACCAAGTTACCTAAAAGTGTGACATATTGAATGTTTCATTAATGTTTCTTTTTGCCTTAAGTCTGTTATTGTTTCATGACCCTGTCTTGATTTTTTTGGAGCCATTTTTAGCATTATTTTCTCGCTGTCTTTAGCAACAGACGTCACGACTGACACTGTAGATGTTTAATTACTGCGTGAATCCGTTTCATCTATTTTGTGCCGCAGTTTCAGAGGGCAGATGTGAAGTTTGCACCTCCAGTTTTCTTTGGCGCATCATTTCCTCTCATGACTTCCTCTTTTCGTCTCTTTCCCCTTGCATCTATTTGCAGATCTCTCTAGAGTTTGATTCTCTTTCAGGGCTCACTGGCTTGTCATCTCCCTCGCTGGAGATCCGAAACCTTCTGGAACCTTCTGTTTTAACGAGTCCCCATCAAAAACCGTGGAAATTGGATGGTGCAACGAATGGGAAATCGCTCTAGTGATTCCTCAGCATCAGAAGCCTCGTCGATGTGAAATCTTAATTATGCTGTAGATAAACGCAGGTGTATTTCAGTCTGAAGTGCTTGTTTGACAGTCCCTGATTAAGAACTGGCCTGGTTTGTCTGTTCTGGTCTCCCGCTGAGTGTTCCTCTGTAAGCCAGATCTCATTCCTGCTCCCCGCTATCAGTGTTTTTATCCTCAGTTCTGGAGAGCAATTACCAACATCAGAAACCCTGCTGAATATTCATGAGGCCCCACTATATTACGCAAGTGTGCCGAGAAATACACAAAGCAGTTCTGTGGCTATAGTGCAGCTTTAAATAAATCTTGGGCCACCTAGCAACACCCTACTAACAACATAGGAAGTCATCAAACACCTAGCATCCCCTTAGTAACAACATAGAAACTCTTCAAACACCTAGCAACACCCTAGTAACAGCATAGAAACACTTCAAACACCTAGCAACAACATGGAAACACTTCAAACACCCTTGTAACCACAGTACAACTCTTAGAATACCATTGCCTAGCAACTCCCAAGTAACCAAATATGAACTCCACAAACAGCTTAACAACTTAATAATAGCAACTCTTAGCCACCACATAGTAGCTCTTCAAACACCTAGCAACTGCATAGCAACTCTTAGAACACTTAAGCAATCTCCTAGAAACCCCAGAGCAACTCTGCATAGCAATTCTTAGAACACCCTAGCAAATGCCTAGCAACTCCCTAGAAACCACATAGCCACTCTTCTAACAACTTAACCAGCTTATAACAGAATAGAAACTCATTAAACACATAGCAACAGCACATAAACTTTTCAAATACCTAGCAACTCCCAAGTAACCACATAGCAACTCTACAAGCAGCTTTACAGCTTAATAGTGACTCTTTGAACACCTTAGTGTTACCATAGCAACTGCATAGCAACTTAGCAACCCATAGAAACCACAGAGCAACTCTGCATAGCAGTTCTTAGAACACCCTAAAAACTCCCTAGTAACCACATAGCAACTGTTCTAACAGTTCCACCTAGTGACACCATAGTAACTGCACAGATACTCTTAAAAACCTAGCAACACCTTAGCACCAAAGCTCTTCTAACACCTAGAAAAAGCACAGAAAATCTTCAAACACCTAGTAACACTTTTGCAACAGCACAGAAACTCTTCAAAACCTAGCAACACCCTAGTAACAGCACAGAGACTCATCAAAACCTAGCAACACCTTATTAACAGCACAAATACTCTTCAAAACCTAGCAACACCCTAGTAACAGCACAGAGACTCATCAAAACCTAGCAACACCTTAGTAATAGCACAAAGACTCTTCAAAACCTAGCAACACCTTAGTAACAGCACAGAAACTCTTCAAACACCTAGTAACACATTAGTAACAGCACAGAAACTCTTCAAAACCTAGCAAAACCTTAGTAACAGCACAAAGACTCTTCAAAACCTAGCAACACCTTAGTAACAGCACAGAAACTCTTCAAACACCTAGTAACACCTTAGTAACAGCACAGAAACTCTTCAAACACCTAGCAACCAAATAGCAACAAGCACATAGCATAGCAACTCTTGGAACATGTAAGGAACCACTTAGCAACATGAAATTCTAGTTTTATTTTCATCGTATTACTATAATGAGCCACTAAACAGCTGAATGTCAGCGTCAAGAGGCAATCGTGACATTTCTGTTAAACCACAGAGATTTCTCCGATGCGTTTTGATGGAGATGTTGTGTCGTTCCCTGCTGTTGTTTGCGTAAAGCAGGTGCTCGTCAGCGTCTCTGTGGTCACAGTAAATCAGCAGGCCTGTTATCATCAGCCGTATATCTGCATATTGTCATGAGACGCTGCCAGCGGCGCTCGTCTGACAGCGTAATGGATGAGATGTTGTGATACTCTTTTATTTGTGTTGCTCCGAGCCTTGACTCCATACTCACTGTGTCTCTTCTCGTTTGACAAATTTGTCCTAATTTATGGTTGTTTATAAAAGCCGCGAGGCAATCCATTCTGAGCTCCCCCCATCAAACGGCCGGCCGTTCATCAAACCCACTCCAGCGGCTTTAGCTGCTTTTAGTGTCTTCAAGCTGATCTGCCATCTCTCATGGCTTGGGTGCTTTCTAGAAGATTCCCTCAAGGTCACTGTGACCACCTGGAGGAACATTACCTTGCTCTTTCAAAGCTCAGGACACTACGTTCTAACCAGGCGCCATGCAACAAGTAATTTGTCTGTCGCAAAATGTTGCATGATGTTACACAATCAAAACCCATCAGAACATATTTTGATTGTTTCTAGCTGTTATTTATTTTTTTAATTTATTTATATCGTTTTAATCATTTCTGTGGCTTTTATTCCTCGTTGCAAATAAAGTCAGCATTAAATAATTTATGTTAAATGATTTAATTGTGATAAATTATTTTAAATTGATTAAATATCATGTTTGTCGATAATTGCTTGTTATACACAATTTATCTATAAAACGTCTTTAAAAAACATTGGAAATACAACACATTATGGAGGGAAATTACTTGCGAGTGTTGACTTTAATAAATTTGCTAATTCTCAATAGTTTTGTCTCAGATGTTTCTCCTAAAACTCGTAGAGATAATGAGTCAGTTGAAATGAGTTGAAATGTTTGAGTACTTTTGATTGCAGACTATTCGTTGTATAGCTGAGCACTTTGTTGAGATCTCTTCTGAAACTCTAGACGAGATACGTGTTAGATTACTGGGGCCTTTTTTCTCAGGGGAGCCATCTAAGCAGGAGACATAAATTTCAATTAGCTCTCCATTTAATTTCTTTGCTGTATAGTAGAAACAAACTCATTTGTTATTTATTTATTTATTTTCCCATAGGCGTGCAGCTTGCGTCTGTCCTTCGCTTGACCGTTTGTGCACTATATGCGAGTGCTGCAGTTAGTAGAGAGTTCGGTTGGTCACTGTGTCGATGCTCTTTGGTGTGGATCAATAATTCCATTCATGGGGCACAAGCACAAGTGCAGGACAAAGTGCTTTTCTGATTGCTGCTGTATGACGCTTGTATCGATTCTGGGCCGGGATGTTTTAGCCACACTGATCAGAAAGAATTGCAGATTGTTCCATTTGCCTGCGAGTAAGCCAAATATATTCAATTACGTCCGTGGCCTAATCATATTCTGCAGATATTGTTAAATGGACAGGAATAAGATACAAGACAAACATCTTACCCTGATGTCAAAGCTCATCTTGTCCATCCAATGCATGTTAAAACTGAATATTTGATGACAGAAATACGTATTTTTTACACTAATTGACTGTATCCAAGTGGCTTTTTACACTATTTGCATGTGAAAGTTACAAAAACCATATAACCATATCCATTTTAGAGCAGTTAGACTGCAAGAACATCTAGACCAGCCTAAACTGGTTTGTTGGTCGTTGATGATGTTTAGAGGGTTTTTTTTCAGCAATCAGGCTGAGAGACCATCTAGACCAGCTGAAACTGGTTTGCTGGTCCTTTTTCATGGTCTGATTTGCTAGTTTTAGCGGGGTTTTGGAGTGACTAGGCTGGGAGCCCATGTAGACTAACCTAAACAGGTTTGCTGGTCCTTCAATCTGGACTGATTTGGTAGTTATAGAGGACTTTTTGAGCAATCAGCCTGGGAGACCATCTAGATGAGCCTAAACTGGTTTGCTGTTCCTTCAATTCTGGTCTGATTTGCTAGTTTTAGAGGGCTTTGGGGGTAATCAGGCTGCGGGACCATCTAAACCAGCCTAAACTGGTTTGCTGGTCCTTAAGCTTGATCTAATTTGCTACTTTTAGAAGCGTAACAAGGCTGGGAGTCCATATAGACCAACTTTAACTAGCTAAGATCAGCAAACCAGTCTAGGCTGGCTTAAGACATTTTTTTAAGCAGGAATAAAAACCTTTTTTTCTGTAGAAGGCAAAGACTGAAAGAAAAAAACTGCTCAGCCTAATAGTACCAGTGATAGGGGACATTTTAAAAGACACATGACTGGCCCCAGAGTCCACACACATGCCTCAGGTTACACCCCCTCCCTTGTTTTAGTCCAAGGTCATTGGTGGTTTAATGCTGCTGTGAAATATGCAGGCGGTGACATCGTTACCCTTGTTGTGACAGGTTTCAGGTGCACACAACGGCGCCATCCATCAGTCAGAGCAATGGATTGGACTCAACGGTGGAGTCTCTAGACGCCCAGTAAGATGCCCCGAGCTGAGCCCAAACCTTCACAAGCAAAGCAAGCAGTGGTACGGCACAATAAATTTTCCTTGTCTTCCTCTTATCGGACCTCGCTGTGGTCAGTGTGCTTCCTGCGGTCTTAAAGGCTGATTGCACTTTCCTCTTCGCTGTGTTCTGAACGCAATGATGCCTCGAGGGGATTCATAATTCAAGCCCCATTGATTTGCGGCCATAGATGTGCATTAGTGTGAAGGTGAAAGAAAACGGTTCCTGGTTCCTGAAAAAAAAAAACACCCTCTGACTTTGATCTGAACACGGATAGGGTTTGCTCAATAAATTGAGCACCGGTGTTCTGAAAAGTAGCAAATTGCCCTGATTATAGTTACGAACAAGCACGGGCACTAATGAAAGATCACACAGTACACTTTGGGGTGCTTCCATATGTTGAAGTTCCTCATCAGCGGATTTCACAGCAACACAGCTGGAGCACAAGCTCAGGGATGGTTCAGTCGCATCTATTCCCCAAGTAAAAGCGGCGTGAAGTAATTACACTGTGGGTCATCATCTAAATAACAAGCTCAAACAACACAATCAGTCATCATGAAAAAAAATAACAAGCCTCTTGAAATTTACAGGGAGTCGGAAGCGTCAAGTTGATGCATTGTTTGTTTGAAATAACAGCTATTGGTAACTCCGTCTAGGTCTGTTGGCTCTGCCAATTGACGTTGTGTTTGCTGTTCTTGACCTCTTGTTGTGAACTTTATGGATTTGACTGACAAAACCACTGAGGCGTTTGAGTCTGTTAGAGGCTTGATCCAGATTTTCTGGCGCGCAATGCGGGCACATTTGCTGCACGGCTAAACTACAAAACACTCCACTGCTTTGACGGGGTGATGTTTGGTCTTTAAGAAGTGACCAGAGAGAGGGTCGTACATCATGTTGCATTTTTGCTCGTTCGCTGTGTTGTACGATTCGAGGGTTTGATGGATAGCATCCCTCCTGGCACTCTTGAGAGAGAGAGAGTGAGAAAGACTCAGCTGTTGACAGTCTGTGCCTGTGAGAAAAAGCTCATTCTTCTCTTTCTGTGTAGTGTGGAGCAGTACATCTTCTGGACATCTTCAGGCTATATTCGAGTGTGTTCTTCACAGGGAGGTCTATAATACCTGGAGAAAGCTGTCTGTTTGCATTCCCATTCATTCAGTGGTGCAAGATATACACAATTTGACTATCCAGAATGCAACAGACAGGGTTCACTTTTAAGATCCGCCACTGGTGATACATCTACTATAATATGATGAAGAATTATGTATGTGTTGCTTGCAGGAAATTTAATTATTTAGGATGCTTGGTTACTTTTGAACAGCTGTCGATGGAGAAAGATGCTTTATGGAACCGGATGGTGTAGTTGGAGAATATTCCAGGATGGTCTACACTGTAAAAAAAATGCCGTAAAATTTACGGTAAAAAACCGGCTGCTGTGGTTGCCAGAATTATACTGTAAAATATATGGTAGCAACATTTTAGGTTTTACGGTTTTAACTTCAATTTACAGTTAAATACCGTAATTTCATTAACTGATATAATGTTAATATACCAACCTATTGAAATACTGAAATCTGTTTTGTACCTTTGAAATACACTGATAACCACCAAATGCGGAAGGTGATGAGAGTCACATGATGAACCAAAGCCCATCACAAGCAGCTTTTAAATAATAACATATATAGAAGGTGCACAGTGTCATTCACACAAGCATTAAACACCATCATGGTGAGACTCATTAAACTGAAATATGCAATAAACATTAATTTAACAACATTAGATGTAACATACAACCCTAATAAACATAACTGATCAGAAAAAAACTAAGAAGAAACCTAGTTATTTCAAAGAAAAAACATCAAATTCAAACAAAATTTTAAATGCAACGCAGGGAATTTTTGGAACGTCAATTTACGGTTTTTCCCTGTAAATTTTACATTCTTTTTCACTTCCAAAAGCGGTATTTCACCGTAAAATTGTCTGAAATGTCTATTACAGTTTTTCACCATATATATTAGGGGAACTTACCGTTAACCATTTAACAGGTTTTTACCGTAGCTTTTCACAGTTTTTTACCGTTAAAATCACAGTCATTTTTTACAGTGTATGCTAACCAGTCCAAACTTGACGCCATGGTACTTCATAGAGATCCTTGTATCTAAACCCCTTTGCTGGTATTGTATAGGACTAGGGGTGTAACAGTACACAAATATGATGTTTTTGTACAGTACGTACCTCGGTTTTGATATCAGTCAAAGGTTTGGTATGGCTTCAGTACAGCAGGGAGAAAAAAACTAAACATAAAATTGCTTTTTATTTCTTTTCTTTTTTTTTTATTAAACAGTGGTTTACTGTACAAATTTATCTTTCTTTAAATAAAATAATAATGTTAAATTCAGTTATAATTCAAATCTACCTCAGCGTATGCTCTAAACTATAGGGAGCCCTTTTACATTACTATAAGGTTTCAATTAACAACAGACCCCAAACTTAAATTTAATTACTGTTTATTTTTAAATATAATAATCAGCACTCAACTTAAAAATTGCATGCAAACATGTAAGCCGCACGTAATGCAGTTTTTAGCTAAATTAACTTCTAAATTACAACATTTCTATTTGTTGCACAGTGGCTGTCAAACTTGCTTCATAAGAGAATTATTTAAACATACATTACACAATTAAGACATCGCTAACAGGTAAAGTGAAATATGATGAGTATATAGCCTTATGTTTTGCAAATTTTCTTCTTTATACTTAAATACTTAAAAAGCTGTGGACACTGATGACTTGCCTGAAGGTAAATGAAATGCTACGTGACATTCTGTTTACAAGCTGTTTTACTGACGTCTTATTGAGTGATTAAATGATGTATGAGACGTTCATTCATGATTATTTCACATTAAAACTAGTAGTAAAGAGGAAGGGATGATCGCGCTACCGTTTGAACTGAGGCGTTTATACAGCAATCTGTCACACCACATCAAAGAGCATCAAAACGGCATTTATTTTTTGAATTTCCTGACAAAAAATGGACAATTTTACAATGGGTTCTTATTAAAAGTAAAAATATCAAACTGGAAGTTTCCAATGAAGTTCCACTCCTGCAGTGGTTAAAACAATGCTGTATTTGTTCGATATACATGTGTACCGAACCAAAATACTCATATCAAAAATGTTCTTTACGAATACCTAAATTACCTAAAATTAGCAAAAAAATAAAAATAAAAATTGCATTAACTAAATCTGCATTTTTAAGTGATGTTAGTTGTCACACATAGGTTTTTAAAACCATATCACACACAGATATTTGCATTTTAAATATCTTCCATGAAGTTAGCAGATTTTTGTAGTTGCTTATAGTGTAGCTAATAACTTTTTTTTTTTTTTTTTAGATGATGACTGTAGATGATGAGTAACTTGTAGCGAGCTGCAGTTTCAAAGTAGCCTTCTGTTAGCTAATGGAAAGAGGTCGGGAGCGTTATTTTCACCTTTTCTGCCGTGTTTTGATGGATGTGAGGTGTTATGTTGGATGTGAGGGGCCGGAACATTCTGCCTAGCCTCACCTGATCTCAGCACTTCATCATGAGAGTGTGAAAGATGATTTGATAAAGATAAAGGAGGTGCTATGGCAAAATGACTAGCATTATATTTTGCACTTAGCCTGTGGTGTATGGTTGAAGGAATGTTGTTGAAAAGCCATAATTATGTTTTCACAGTCTTTGTTTAACATTACTTCAGTGTTCGGGAGTAGGACCAGCTAAATAAAAACAGTGACGCAGCTAAGCGCTAACAAGTCTCTATTACTTGGATTCATTTTTGTAGAAAAAGAAAATGTAATACTGTTATGTATGTATTTAATTTTTTTATGAATTGTGGTTTTTGTAACAAATAGGTTATTGTTCAAATTTTTAGTTCTAATCCTTTTTAGAAACATCTAGTTAGTCTACGATTTGCTAGCTTGTAGTGTAACTATCTTCCCCACCTTGTTTTAGCTAACGTTATTTCAGCATTATTTATCATTTTAAGTATTATTTCATTCTTTTCTCATGTGTTTCACACTTAGCATTCTTTGTAATAACATATAGCTACTTTTTGTTAGCTCATTATACAGCTAACAACTTTGTAGCTAACTTTTTGTTACCTTGTGTAGCTAACTACTTAATAGCAATATTTCTAATAGCAAATATTTTTGTTAGCTTGTTGTTTAGCTAAATACTTCCATTTTCAGGTGTTTCTCTTTTAATTGGCATTCAGCAAATAGCTGTTTTTTTGTTAGCTAACAATTTCAGCTTGTCAGGTGTCTTCTCCCTTAAATTGCATTGTTTCGAATAACATATAGCTAGCTTGATTTTAGTTAGCTTTTGATGTAGTTAACTACTTCCCTTTCACATGTTGTTTCCTCTTAAATAGCTAGTTAGCTGCTTTTGTTAGCTTGCTTAGCTAACTATTTCACATTTTCAGTTTTTTTTTACCTTCTTAATAGCATTGTCTCTAATTGCAAATAGTTAGCTGCTGTTGGTTAGCTTGTAGTTAGCACCTTTTTAGGTTGTTTCTCTCTTGAAAAACATTCTTTCTAATAGCATACTTAGCAGATTTTTGTTAGCTTTTAGTTTAGCTAACTATTTTCTATTTTCAGGTTGTGTCCCCCTCGCGTTGTTTCATAGCCTATATATGTTTTTAGCATATAGCTAGCTGATTTTTGTTAGCTTTTAATGCAGTTAACTACTTACATTTACATAGTTACTTCTTTAGTAGCTAATAGCAAATAGTTAAATTGTTAGCTTGTTGTTTAGCTAGCTCTTTCTCATTTCGTTATTTCTCTTTTCAATTGCGTTTTTATAACATATAGTTAGCTACTTTTGTTAGCATGTAGCTAACAATTGCATCTTTTTAGGTTGTTTCCCTCTTAAAAAACCTTATTTCTTATTTCTAATAGTTTTTCTTTCACAGTTAGCATTTATTTTTTTTAGCTTGTAGTTTATTTCCCCTTTTCAGGTTTTTCCCCTGCACTGTTTCAAATAGCATAGAGTTAGCTGGTTTTGTTAGCTTGTGTAGCTAAACTACTTCACCATTCCAAGCTGTTTTCCCCTTAAATATCATTCTTTTCTAATAGTGTTAAAAAAAGAGTAGCACTCTATATTAAGAGCGGTTTCTAACTTGGCAAGCGAGTTTCACTTAGCAAACACTGCATTAGTTCCACGTCTTTGTAAGCCACTGAATTCCCAGAGAAGGTTGAGCGGTTCGAATGCTTGCAGTTCGCTCTGTTAGAGAGGTCATTACGTATTCCACTGAAAATCCAGTGGCTTTTGGGAGCATTGGCTAAACATTTAAGATGTGCTATTCACGAAGGAGGGATATTCCTCACGCTGGCAACCAGAGTCGAGAGACAGAACGGGTGTCTTGCTCCTGGTGAGAGGAGACCCTGAGTCGACCTTTCCTCAGATAATTCCCAGTGACTCGATTCCTTGTTGTCTGCTAATTAATAATTCAGAGACAGCAGTATGTGCCCTGTTCATAGAGCAGAACATTTCTTAAGATGAGCCTTTGGGCTTCTTGGCCTCTGCTTCCCTGTCTGTAACCCATTTGTTTAAAAACACATTTTTGAGGACTCTGCCTAGTGTAGTGTAAATATAGTGGACTGATTGTCTACAGTCTACATAGGCTGAACTTTTCTAAATGAGCAACTTAAACAAATTTTAGATTTACAGTTAAATCCAAAAGAAGTTATCATGTTGCTAATCTAACAAGGTCTAATAAGCGTAAACATACCTAAACCAAGTTTTTTTTTTTTTTTATGATCTTTTAAGTAACAAAACTATTCATTTACATTTAACATGTCTATTTTAAATATTTTTACAATTTAATATATATATATATATATATATATATATGGATTTATAGTCAGATTCTGTTCGTCATCCCTTATTTAAAATATTTTTTTATTGTAACTTTAATGTTTTAAAAATAGCATCGATTTTAATTTATATTATTTGATTAATTAAAAAATTTTATTATTTTTTTATAGAAAGCATAAGTATATAAAAGTACCACAACCACAAGTATTTTGTAGATAGCAATTTTTATAAAGTTAAATTTTACATTAGCATTTTTGTTGTTGTTGTTTTAATTAAAATTTTACTTTAATAGTGTAATTTTATTTCATAGTTGTTGTTTTTTTTATTATATATCAATTATAAAAATGCATTAGTTTAAATTAGTTTGGCTCTTAATAACCAAAATGATTGGGGACGGGCATTTCTGAGCTCCAAAAATGACAAATGTGTATTTATTCTTCACTCAGAGTTTAAGAAAACTTGGACTGTAGTGACTATAGTTGTGTGGGCTACTTTCATTAAAGTTTTTTTGGAGCTTTTTTGCCATTTTTTTTTTTTTTTTTTGCTGCTCAACCCCATCCATTCCTATTAATTTCATTTTACAGAAAAGAGCAGCTTGAACATTCTTCAAAACGTCTCATTTTGTGCTTTACACAAGAAAGTAAGTCATACGGGTTTCAAACCATGTGGAGTGTGTAAATAATAACAGAAATGTTATTTTCAGAGTGATCATAGTGTATTAGATCTTAATATCAACGGAAACAATCCACTACTAAAACCAAACAAAAAAAAAATGTTTAAATGATTATTGGAATATGGTTCACAAGAAAATACTATTCAGGTCTTTCTACCTCAACATTTCATGTTTAATTCAATATTACTTTCTATTATTAATATTACGTTGGCGTTTTTGTGCTAAATTTAATATTCAGTATGTAAAAAAAGCACAGATCTCATCAAGGTCACAATCTGTTTTTCTTTTCCGGTGAATGCCGTCTATATTAAAACATGAACCGTGCCGTTTTAAAGAGACTGACCTGATGATAACAAGCTAAAAGACGCAGAGAAAAACCCCAGTTAGCCACTTCATAGAGGCTCGAGAAGGAGGTGAAGGATGAATGAAGAGGCACGGTGTTTCTCGGCGCTCTCATTAAGCGAGCGAGGGCCGGATGAGAGGTCATGAGCTCTATTGTGTCTCCATATTGACAGAATGTAATTCACCGGCGTGAGCTGATACACATTCCTCCGTGTCACCAGAGCTGCAGGAATCCACTCACGCTCCGGAGCCCAGCGCTGATGGCTTTCCTTGGAGAAAAACACACCAGATGGATGGTTTTTGTCAAGGGTTTGCTGTCGAAGGCCATTTTTTAAGAGGTCGACAGAGACAGAGCGCAGTATTATGTTGACAAAAGATGCTTAAACGCCAAAACTGAGGTAAACGGACTATGTTTTTGATGTCTGCTGGTGTAGAAACCGTTTTCACTCTGAAATGTGTAGTAAACTGCACAAATAATAACAGTAATACTGAACTAAACATTCAATTTTGAGGTAGAAAACCTTCGTTTTCTTAAAAAAAAAATCATTTTTAAAGTGTATTTTTGTTCATTTTAGTAAATAAAAATCCTTTATCAGATTGTCCAAATTAATTACATTTAATTTTATTTACACAATCCATGTGGTTTTTGAAACCCATATGATTAACTTTCTTCTGTAAAGCACAAAACGAGAGGTTTTGAAGAATGTTCAAGCTGCTCTTTTCAGTAAAATTAAGATATTAAGTGTTGTTTTTGTATTGTTTTTTGCTTAAAACAATAAAAAAAAATAAGCATAAGCTTAATTTTTTATATATTTTTAATTTATTCAGAAAACTACACTTCATATTTTAATCGGCAAGTGACACGTTTAAATTTTGAAGTAAAAAGACTAAAAAAGTATTTTCTTGTGAAACCTACTCCATTGATCTTTGCTTCATTTACTGTATATTTTTGTTTGGTTTTAGTAAATAGTAGTCAATTAGCAGATTGTTTTTGTCCAAATTAACATCTAATATGCTACAATCAACCTGAAAATAACATTTCATGAATAAAATGATCTGTATTCCATGTGGTTTGACTGACCTTCTGTAAAACGCAAAGTTGGACGTTTTGAAGAATGTTTAAGCTGCTCTTTTGGGCAAAATTATGATATTTAAATTTGTTCTCTGGAAAAAATGTCGGAAAAATTTAGTGCCTTTTTTTTTTTGTTTTTTTTTTGCTTAAAACAACAAAAAAATCTTATAATGTGGTCATAAAAATAATATTGCTTTTAATTCAGAAATATAATATTTCACATTTTCTTGGAATGAGGAAAAGAGACAGATGCCCAATTCTTACTCAAGAGTGTGTTACAAAATATCAACATTTAAGAGTGTTTATCATGAAAAATAATGTCTGATATTCAGATTTCAGCTTCTGTAATGATTGTTCCACTGTTAGCCACCAATAGACGCAATAGAAATTTATATTTGAGATAAATATTATTAAATAATATTGAATAATAATATATTATGTAGTCAATAGTAATGCCTTATATTATTATTATTATTTTAAATAACTACACACGGTTCAAATATTTAAACATCATTTAAGGAAAATAAACTTATTTACTCATTTTCTGTATTGTTTATTATAAAATTATGTAAGGTATTGTTTACGACAAATCTTTAAGTCTTACCACATTTGTGACCCCATTTTTTGTTGTTGTTGTTTGTTTTAAGCATGAATCTTAAAAATATGGTAATTCTTGCTTAAAAAAATAAAAATTAATTTGTTAATAGTAATCACAGTATACATACTGTTCAAATATTTATACTTCTAATTTAATTTACATAGTTTAATCAATTTTTTATTTTTTATTTTTTACAATATATATTACAAAAAAATCTTATATTAATTATTAATTTAAATAATTTATATAATTTTTTATGCTAACATATAATAACATCCTTTAAACTAAATTTCACTTAAGAATCAATCTTACATAAACTGTTTAAGAGAATATAACTTGAATTAAGTCTTTCTCTTGTTTTAAGTAAGATTTCATGTTTTTTTTCATGCATTTTGCCAATACTAATCAATGCATATGTACTATACACTGCAAAAAACAAACAAAAAAGGTAAACGTAGTACTTAGATATTGGTTTTGCATTGTCAGATTGTTGAGATTGATTGTTTAATCTTGTTAATTTGAGCGCTTCAGATGCTGTTTATAGTTGTAATTTAGCCGTAATCGAGTTCACAGAACCTTCAAGGTCGGCTCGTTTGCATACGTCGCATCAGCTTGTATGATTTTTCTTTGTTGTAATGGCGTTATCCAAAGTTATTTACAGTTGTGTGTTTTAATGAACGAGGCGGCCGGGAGCTTCTGCGTGAGATTGAGACAAATGTTTGTGTGTCGGCGCAAGCACTCGGCTGATTAACTCGCGCAGGACGCCGTTTTATCTGCTGCGCCGTTTGATGTATGACATCTTTTTAAGACGCGGTCGAACGCAATCACAGGCTCTTTCATTGCCCGGGCCCTTCGTCTCAGCAGATTGCCTCTGCGTCCCCGGGGACCGGGTCCTGTGTGTGTGCATTACAGGGGTCAAAAATCCCAAAAAACACACGCTTTACAAACAAAACATCGCAAGACGGAGGAAAAAATCAATTTTGGCCACACAGGAGGCACTTTTGTTCGATCTTTATCTGAAATTCTGCGTGGTTTCGTGTCAATATGAATCATTTCAGCATCATTTATTTGTTAGATGTCATGTTTCGGTTCAAATACACTGTTTTGACGTCCCTCTTTGCGATTTGAGTTTTGTGTTGTGGATGAAGTGCATGTCTCGCTGGTTATGTTTTGCTAGAAATGCTGGAGTTGTTCGTTTCACGTGTCCAGATTTCCCATGAAGCCCTGCAGGCTGAACATTGGCAGCAAATGAGTTTCTCATGTCGTTCCTGTAGCCAGTGTCGTTCACTGCCAGCATGCAGTCAATTGTCACTTCCACATCAACGTCATAATACACTAGATACAGTGTTAAACTAATGGTTTTTGTGTTAGTGAAATTATTACATTTTCTTATATTGCAATTTAGTGAACATAATAATGATTTTTAAGTTATTTTAAAATACTAGAGTAGCTTGAGTGTTTGTTGCTGTTTTTGTGTGCAATATATTTTATTTTTATTAATATATTTAAAATCTTTAAAAAATGTTATATCTTATTAATTGTTTCTCTCTATATATACTGTAAAAATAAAACAATTTATTGAAAAAAGAGTGATTATTATATTTGATCTTATTATATAATATTGTATTATATAATACAACATTACATTATATTTTACATTACTTCAAAAAATGTTTATTTTTTTCATTTATGTCTATCCATTTTTATAATCTTGCTGAATGGGATTATTATAATATATTAATATTAAAATTAAGTAAAAAGAATATTTTAAAAACGTATATATTTATGTGAATATATATATATATATGTACTTGACAAATATTTTTCCACTTGTTTTCAGGTTAAAACCAAGTGGGGAAAAACTGTTATAAAAACATATGCGAACATATACAAATCCTTGCGAGATTTTTTGATATTCAAAAATAAGATAAAAATGATTGAGTTTAATTTTATTTTAAAAATGCATTTTACTTACGGTAATAATAATAAATAACAATTTGTTAGGAAATATTTTTGGTGTCATTTTATTTTTTCTTAAAAAATAAACAAACAAATAAATAAATAAAAAAACAATAATAATAAAAATACAATTTTGAATCTTTTAGATAAATTTGTCATTGGACCAGTCAGTGTTGTAAGACTATCACAGGTTCCTCCTGGTTTGTTTTGTGATCTTCAGGCTAGTGTCCTGTAGTGGGACGTCCTGCGCGTGCGGAGCATCACAGGATGTTCTGTGTTGTTGATCACATCTGTGTGGCGTCTCCAGGCTCTCCTGCTTCCCTGATTGACAGTAATTATATGAGGAACGGCTGATATCTCCGTAAGAGACCCTCAGCGGTGTCCGTTACAGTCAGCGATCCGTTCCAGCGAAGCTCCTCATGTTCCTCTGAACGCTAATGCGCGGCCTTTGTTCTTCATTATGCTGCATTAGCGCTGAAAACGCTTCCTGTGCTTGTCAGGAAATGAAAAGCTAGAGAAATATGACATTGTCCATAAGTGACTCACATTGTAGCATCATTTCTGGTTCGATCACGTCATTCACGGTGTCCATCGCTTCATTAAAGACTTTTAGTTAAAGTGTGGTTTTGTATCTGGATGCTTTATGCTTTAAATCAGCGTTTGCGATGCTGTGATTTCATAGCTTATAATCTTTTGTTGAAGAATATATTGAAATTACTGGAGAAAGAAAGCTAGTCAAAGTTTAGCTAGTTAGCGTAGCATCATTAGCATAATTTCAGATTGGCACCTACTTCGTTAAAGCCTGATCAAAAGCAAGTTTTTGTGATATTGTGATTATCTTGTTGTAGCTAATCAAATTTTCTTTAGCAGTTAGAGTTGTTATGCTAGTAGGCTAAGCTGTTAGCTTGGTAGCTAAAGACTAAGTGAAAACACAAAGGGGAGAATTTTAATTAGATCATTTTAGCTTCCGCAATGTAATATGTCATTAAAAATATACTAGTTAACATTCACTTGATTAAGGCCATTTTGAATTAGCCGTATATTTTTCATATTTCATTATATTCTAGTATTAAGTGTGACAAGACTTGTATTTCTCCTGTATGCGTTTGATGCCAAATTTCAGGAGGTTTTGGGGCTTGCTACTTTAGGACTTACTACTTTTTGGGACTTGCTACTCTATTAGCAGCTCTAGAGTTGCTAGTCACATGACATTTAGCTTCAGTTGATTGATGTTCACAACCTTGGCTCAGACCTCCTTAGTTGTTGTTCATTGCATTTGCTTGTAAGCGTCAAGCGTTGATGTGCGTGTTAACAGGAAATTACTTTTTTTTTTTAATTTTGTTGTATATCATTAGTGTTTCATTAGATTTTAGTAAATGTTTCCCTGGTGTCTGATTTTGTTTTAAAGGCTCTTTAAGTGATTTATATTTCTGCTGTCTGCTGTGTTTGACGTCAAAGCTCAGGAGTGCTACGTTAGCCAATTAGCATTATAAGGATGTTGTTTATACTAGCATCTGTACAGTTGCTAGTCACATGACATTTAGCTTCAGGTGATTGACATCCACAGTGTTAGCTTTGACCTCCTCAGTCTCCGTTTATCTCCATTGTGTTTGCTTGAAAACATTAAACGAAGCCACCCCCGCTTATCCGCATGCTAACAGGAAAGGACTTTTTAAATTAGCCGTATATATCGTTAATATTTAGTCATATCCTAGTAGCTGTTTCCCCAGCGTCTGATTTAGTTCTGAAGGCACTTAAAGTGTGAAAAGACTCATATTTATCATGTCTGCTGTGTTTGAAGCCAAATCTGAGGTTTTGGCACTTGTTTTTGGTACATTAGCCAATTAGCATCGTCAAGATGTCATTTATTTTAGCAGCTCTAGAGTTGCTAGTCACATGACATTTAGTGTCATCTGATTCATATCCACAATGTTAGCTTTGACCTTCTCAGTCGCTGTTGATCTTGATTGTGTTTGCTTGTAAACACCTGCATGCTAACAGGAAATTACTTTTTGAATTAGCAGCATATCGTTAGTATTGCGCCATATTCTAGTAGATGTTTTCCCAGTGTCTGAATTTGTTTTTGAATGATCTCAAAGTGACTTTCATTTCCTCTGTCTGCTGTCTTTGATATCAAAGCTCAGGAGTGGAGCATTTGGGACTTGCTAAAATAGCTAAATTAGCCAGTTAGCATGATCAGGACTTCGTTGATACTAGCAGCTCTAGAATTGCTTGTCACGTGACATTTAGTGTCATCTGATTCATATCCACAATGTTAGCTTTGACCTTCTCAGTCGCTGTTGATCTTGATTGTGTTTGCTTGTAAACACCTGCATGCTAACAGGAAATTACTTTTTGAATTAGCAGCATATCGTTAGTATTGCGCCATATTCTAGTAGATGTTTTCCCAGTGTCTGAATTTGTTTTTGAAGGATCTCAAAGTGACTTTCATTTCCTCTGTCTGCTGTCTTTGATATCAAAGCTCAGGAGTGAAGCATTTGGGACTTGCTAAAATAGCTAAATTAGCCAGTTAGCATGATCAGGACTTCGTTAATACTAGCAGCTCTAGAATTGCTTGTCACATGACATTTATGTGACAATCTCCTGGCATTGTAGACCTGTTTATTTCCATTGTGTTTGCGTGTAAGGGTGATTCTTAGACGATGGGCACTTTTATGTTATTTGGTCATATTTTTAAAAAATACATATAATTTTGGACAAATTCCTCTTTCTTTGTCCAACTAACAGTGAAACCACCTTAAAAAGTTTTTACTACCTTTCTGTTATGATTTTTTTCATACTTTTCTTATAAGTGTCAAAATCACTGTTTTCTCCTTGTCGCACACCCAGACTTTTAAACTTCAACAATGAAAATACAGTTTAAAAATATGGCTTATCTGGTAACTATTAATGTACCTGAATTAAGCACTAGTAAAAGAATTAAAATACATCATAGTATTTAATGTGAGACCACTATCAATATTACTTTTTATACAAAATATAGCTGTCGCACAGTATTGGTGTCATTTCCACCACAACACTGTATTGTCCCTTTAAAACATTTGTGTGAAAGATTGTTTTGGCGATTTCTATGGAAATGTTCAGTGACATCAGAGCACATGTTGGATATGGAGGGAATTAAAATTTTCATCAACAACTTGAAGAAAAATCAAGGTAAATATTGCTTGATCAGTTCATATATTTATTCTAAGTCATTTCCAAACATGCTGTACCTTTAAGGGTGTTTTTAAAAAGGTAAAAATTTTAAGTTAAATAAGAGTATTTTGCATACATGAAATGCTAAGTATTCATTCAAAGCTAATCAGTGAAGCTATCTTCCATTTTTTCACAAAAAACTACAGAAATGTCATTTCCACCACACTGCCTCTGTGCTGGAAATGACATTTATGGTTACAAAGTACAATTGATATGTTTAATGACTTTGTGAATTGAGTTTAATGAGTGTGATCAGTTTAAGACTTTTTCTAATAAATATCTCTGCTGTTTCTCTACATTCACATTAATTCATTGTCATTTCCACAACACCCTGTCATTTCCATCACCACACATTTTTAGAAAATGTTTAAAAAATTCTCATCACACATTAAAAATGTATCCATAATTTATGAGATCATGCTCTACTTAATATAAAATTTCAAGTTATTTATTTTCTAATAAGTTCTTACCCAAACCAATATTAAATGTCAGAGTGTGACAGGTGTACAGTTCAGCATTTGGTCCTTAGGGCAGTTAATTTATTTAATTAATTTATCTCATTGACAAATGTATCATTATTGTACATTGTGGAAAAACTGGTAAAACTAGTTAAAAAAAAAGATCTTCGACAATTTTTGAGTGGCATAAGTTATTCTATATTTAAATAACAGCTGTATATTGAGATGTGGTGGAAATGACATTTGTTAATTGCAGGTCGGAAAAATGTAAAATATTAACAATTTATCTTGCAATCTACCTTTGTCCTCTTACAGACCTTAAAACTAGTCAAATTATTTAAACTTATGAGACTGTGTTACGTGACTTTTGAACAAGTTTTTTTTTTTATTCAACTTCACAAGGCTAAAAGTGCCCTAGTTGAAAAATGCCCATAAACGTCAAGCGAAGCCATCCTCGTCGATCCGCACGCTAACAGGAAATGACTTTCAGCTACGGCCGTGGGAATTGAACTTGCTGTGAAATCAATAGCTGTTGAAAAATCCCTTTTGCAGACTGGCAGTACCGTCTCTTCCACGTCCGTTTCGCTTCTCGGAGTGAACTGAACGAGTTAGCATGCTAGCGGCGGTTGGATGGTGGTTTTCCAAGGCTAAAGCGCGTGTTCTTTCGACCCCGTCCGGCCTGGTTTCCCAGCAGCGGCCGTTTCCCATCCGTCCATTATGATGTTGTCGCTGAGGGCAAGGTCCTGCCCTGTTAAACGCTGGAGCAGGGGCCGCGCTAATGCCCCCGCGGGGCTGATAATAGGAGAATAATCCTCTTATCCGTGCCTCAGGCCGTCTGTAGGAGCAGGACACCTCCTTCAGGGAGCGCTGGGACCCCTCACTTGACGCCAAGCCGCCAAACCCGTTTATTGTGTTAGCTGAGAGATGTGAAGCTGCTAGCATCCGTTTAGCTAGCTGAATTTCTGATGAGTGCTGTCGATGTATCAGAGCTGGTTTCTGTAAAAAGGGCCGATTGTGTTGTAATGAATAGAGTTGTGGTGACGCTAACAGCGTAGATTAAGTTCGTTGTGTGGGTTTTATGCTAATGGAGGCTTTTATACATGCTAGTTCACAAATTGGTGCTTATTCAGATCTAGATTCATTTAAAGACACCACTGATGAAAGATTTTCAGGATATTCTGTTTGCATTAGTGGTCCTTAGATGTTGTGAGCTTGCTGTTTGAATTAAATGTGATGAGAGAAAAGGCTGGGCAGTGTTAGATGATGAAAAAAAAAATCTGTCACGTCGTGACACGTTGCAAATAAATGAACTGATTTTTAAATTAATCAATTCAACATGTATATTATATTATTTAATTATATAATATTAGAATGATAAAATATAATAGAACATTTATTTATTCATTTATTTATTTCATATTAAATATTAATATGAATAAATATTAAAATGTACTTTTGTAAAACTAATGTTTTATAATGTCCTAACTTTACATATACTTTTTTTAATATAACATAATTGTAATGTTTAATCATTTTAATATTTATTTTTAAGTATAAAAATGTATTGTATTAAATGTATTATATTTAATATATTTCATTATATTAAAAATGTTATAATGAAAGCACAAACATTTACGAGTGAATCAATGAAAAAATAATTGCTTCAAATCAAAATCACTTGACCTCAGGTTAATAAAGTCTAATTAAATATTAATATTTAATAACTGATTAATATTAAGTATTAATATTAAAATAAACGTTTGAATAAAAAGTGAGTACTTTTATTCAAAGTATTAGAATTAACTTTTACTTATAAAGTAAAAATTTAATTGGACTTGTTATATTATATTTATATTATATTTTATATTAAAAGTTAATTATTAGGAGTTAGTTATTTTAAAACACACACAAAAAAAAAACTTGTATAAAAAAGTACAAAACAAGACTTTGAGAACTGATTTTAGTGAATAAATATGTAATTAATATTATTAAAATTAACCGTTTAATTAAAAAGTACTTCTAATATACAAAGTTCATTTAAATGTTTCGTAATTATTTTTTAATGTGAAATATTCTTTAAATTAAAATGTAATTAAACATTAATTGTTTACAATTAAACAATTAATATGTTTAATAACATTTTATTTAAAAAAATATTTTATAATTGTAAATATTACAATTTATTATTATTATAGAAAAATCATTGTAAATATTTTATATAAAACGTTTATTTATTTATTTATTTATTCATAAATTCTGCTAAACAAGAATTTTGTCTGCTATAGTGCATGTTTATTTATGCTGGAGTGCTATTTCAAAAGTACTTCATTTCTGTAATCATTTGTGATTCCCATCCTCACCCATAATACTACTTTCAGACAGTTTTTTTTTCAGCAGAAAGTACAGTGTGTTACAGAAGTGCAGGTCAGAAATGGAGATGGCTCGCGTCAGGAGGAGAGTGAGGTTCTTAGCGGCGATGTTAGTCGTTACGCTGGAATACAGATAAACCGTACTTGCGCTGGACGCAGCAGGGAAAGTGAGGATCAATTCCCATAAAAGCCTCGTTTTACACGTTGGCTGTACTCGCTTTAAATCAGCCAGAAATTGAATTTGGATGAATTGCATCCTGGTTACGGTGATGTTCGCTGTTACCTCGCTCTCCCGTTTTAAGTGGTTTTTCCTTCCACTTTCCTTCGCGCCGTTTAAGTGCATGTTGAGAGTAAACAGTGATGGATACAAATCTTCAAATGGTATTCTGGGAAGGTGGAGGAAGCCGAAGCAGAAGTGAGAGTAAGTGCTTTGCGTTTGATTTTGACATTGAGAAACAGTCGTAAGGATCGATGGCGAGCGGCAGGGTTTATCCACATCAATAATAATAATAATACCTTTTTTCATATTATTACTTTAAATAGTAAGTAGTATTATTACTACTAAGTTTAATAATATAAATATATTATAATAATACAATTTTTAATTTTCTTTACAATTTTAGGAATATTTTTATTCTAAGAAATCAAATGATTTTTATATTAATATTATTATATTATAAAAATAAGTATATTCAAACAATATTTCTCATATTTTTCAATTATATTTGTCTTTAAACAACAACAGCAACAATAATAATAATAATAATGTTTCAAGTTTTTTAATAATATTTTGATTTTTAAAAAGTCATAATGATTAAATTCATGGTAATTTTTTAAAAATAATTTTCAATAATATTCTTATTTGAAAAATCAAATAATAGAACCAAATAATAATAATAATAATGATTTAAAATAAAAAGATAAAAAGGATTTTTATTTCATCTTTAAGAAAAATAAAATAATAAACATTTTATTTGTAATTATATTAATATTATTTATATTTAATTATATTATTTATAATAATAATATATTTTTCATATTTAACAAATATTTAGATTTTGAAAACTTATAATAGCATTAATATTAATATTGTAATATTAATATATTTTTTTCTGTCATATTTTCTTTCTATTTAAATCTGATTATTTTAATAATATCATATTAATTTAAGAATGTTTTACACATTTTATTTTTACACATATATATTTTTAAATAAATAAATAAACAATATGGATATAAATATTGTAATATATTAATCATATTTTTTTCAGGTCATATTTTCTTTTAATCAATTAAAATAATATTATTTTAATAATAATAATAACACTTCTTTTTTTCAAAAATGTTTTGTATAATAATAATAAAAATAATAATAATACATGTTATTCATATTTCTAATTGAGTGGGATTCTGGAAAGTATCAGACAGAAGGAAGGAGGCAAAGCGAAGGCAGAAGTGAGAGAAAGTGCTCTGCGTTCACATTTGACTTTGTCAGCGGTGAAAGCGTCGTGATGAGATTCCGGATCGATGGCGTGCAGCGGGGTTTATCAGATCAAACGCTTCTCTCGCTAACTTACACTGCTAATGCTAGCACACTCACGCAACACAGCGCGACCCACTCTACTCGTCAATAAAGGCACGTCGCTTGATCAAAGCTAGTCATTATTCTCTGAATACGGCCCCTGGTTAGCATTTACGTACAGGTCAACTTCTTTTGGTTTTTCTGTGTGACTCTAGAGATCTTCTCATGATGTTTGAGGTCTTTGCTTGGTCCAGATTAACCTATCTAGTGTACGTAGAAGAAGAAATGGCCTTGAATCATGAAAACGGTGTAATGTTTGCCCGCAATCATCCGTTCTGATTAGCATTAGCATCAGAATGATGGACTTTATAAAACAAAACGCCATTAGCAGCGGGAGACTCATCAATTAAACAATCCTGCTGGAAGATGTTTATAAGACTAACAATAAAACTAAAACTTGAAGATTGATTATGTAATGAAAGATAAGGACTGGATTAAATTATATTAAGAAATATATCAGATGTAGCCTATGCGTGGTCCTCATGTCTATTTCGATTCCATCCAAATGACTCTTACGAACTGATTCCTTTTAATGAATCAGTTCAAAACGACTCAAGAGTGTTGACTCTTTTGCTATCAGTTTATGTGTACTCAAGGCTTATATATTAATATGCAATAATTGGTTAATATAAAACATTAATATTATTAACTTAATTAATATTAACTGATTGCTGAAAGCCGATTGGCTGTTGTAACAGGTGGGCGGGGCTTCTCTCATTGGATTCCGGCCTGTGATTGAGAGCCGGACTGATGATGGGTTTAATGGAGCATCTGTTTGTCCTGTGTTGAGCTCTTAGGAAGCATTTGATCTCTCTGAACTCTTATTCCCAGGATGCTCATCTCGTTCCCGTTGTCGTGCCGAGTTCTGCACCCTGCCAGATTATGCATCCCCTAGTATTGGTGGTTTAGGAGTAGTTGTGGGGGAGGGGTTAGGATTAGGGGTGGGGTTGGGATTAGGCAATCAGGTAGTGATTTCAACAAGGGGATGCATAATCTGGCAGGGGTGCAGAATTCGGCATAACACCGGCTTCACACACAGACTTCAGCATTTAACCTACATGAGGAGCGATGTTTGCTTTTTGGAAACATAAAGGGTGGATCCCGCTTCCCCAATAAATTAAATTACTGCTATTACTACTACTAAAAATGTTCATGTTTGAGCTATTTTTCTTTTAGAAAATTAAATGTAATTACACTAATTGTAATAAAGTTTTTCATATTTGTTATTATTTTATTCTAATGCCATTTTTGATGTTATTTTCATGACAACTAAGTACATTTTCTCTGCCTATTCTCATTGTAGAACTGTAATATGAATAGAATATTATGATGTCTGCTCATTAAAATAAAACGTACTGTCTAAACATAGTAGAATTAATGCATTAAAATAACAAGGTTCATTGATACAATGATGAGAATGTAAAAACATTAAAACATCAGGATGCATTACAAACAATTGTCATGAAAGTAATGTCGCAATGTAAAAAAAAATGTAAAAAAAAGTTTATCTTCATGAAAACAGTTCTGTTGTTGTTTTTTCTTGGTGCGAGTGTGTTTTGGTCTCTGTATCTGTGGGTTTGTTTCTCGCTCTTTCAGTCTGGTTCTTTGTAGTTGGTCAAACGCGATCAGAGAGAAAATGCTCGGCGTTCACACTTTGAACCGAAACTCAGTCCTCTTCAGGCTGTCCTACTTTGGGAGCAGGCACTTTCTGAGAAAGTAATGGCTCTATTTGTTTGCTGTCGCAGCGGTGTATGTTCATAATAGAAGCTGAGAAGAATCTGGCAATAAAGCGGTGGCGTATAAATCAATTAGAGCTGAGGTAGATTCATATCTGGCGTCTGAGGCTGGAGTAACTCTCGCCATTACTCACAGCGGCTGATTACATCCGGCCTTCAGAGCCGCTTACTCTGGGCACCTTCACTAAATGCCTCCAAGTTTTTAATTTCCACAGGAACAAAGATCACATCTGAGGAGGAACGCGTGCCGCTAATTTATTTAAGGAGCCTGATGGGTTATTTATTTTGCTGCTGGGCGGAAACGGGACGTCCCGATATTGGGTGATCGAGCTGATCCGGATCTAGATCAGCGCTTCTCAACTGGTATCATTTTATGATCCGGATTGGACAACAAGTGGCCCAACAGAACCAGAAAACATCCAAAAATGACCTTAAAATCAAGCTTATTAGGAAAAAGTGCACAATAGTATGCAAATCAACTCATTCTTTTCAACTTTATTGCCTTTAGTTAATGTATGTAAGGTTGAGATACTATTATTGTTTTTATATTTTTTTATTTTTATAATTTAATATATTTTAATTTCATTTTTTAGCTTTAGTCATTTTATTTCTGTATTATTAAATGTCTGTATTTTTTATTTATTTTAATTTGAATAATTTAAATGTAAAGTTGTTTTACATTTTTAGTTTTCTTTTTAAATTTAAAGTTTTAGTAATTTTGTTGTGTTTTGCCATTTGTACTGTATATATTTTTAATATCTATATTTTTATTTTCATTTTAGTATATCAAGTTTTTTTTTACATTTTTATATATTAAAAATATATAATATATAATATTTAATAATATAAAATATATAATATTTTTATTTATATATTTTAGATTTTGATTTTTAATTTTTAGTAATTTTGTGTTTTTGCTATTTTTATGTATTTTTGTTATCTATATAGTCTTTTATTAATTTATATTGTAGTTTTAGTTAGTATATTTATATATATTCATTATATTTTATTTATATATATATATATATATATATATATATATATATATATATATATATATATATATGTATGTATGTATGTATGTGTGTGTGTGTGTGTGTGTATGTATGTATATGTGTGTTTATATATATGTGGTTTTGTGGTTCAGGGTCACATATATTCATTTTGTGTTGTACTTTATATACACGTCTATATAGTTTTTATTATTTTACAGTTATTGTATTTGAAGTAATGCAGTTTATTAAGGTTTTAGTTAACTATCATAACCCTAGCTAGTTTACTCTTAAAAAGATACACTAGTCTTTTGCTTAAAGGAAATAGATAATATTTTTGTCCAATCGGATTCTCTCTAGAATGAGAATTACACTTTTGCATCATATTTTTCTTTCTTCTTTTTATTCTTCTTCTTCTTCTTTTTCCTTTCTTTGTTGGACATGTTGACATTTCCATGACATTTTAACCACGTTTTGTCTGCCTATTTTCAGTGCAATTCAGATAAATGTCATTACTGTAATATGAAGAAGAAGAAAAAAGATATATTTATTTAAATAGGGAAGTAGCCTACTTTACGGTAATTAATTGTTTACATTGCACTGTAAAAATGCATTATTACCAGAAGGAGAATGACAGAAAAACAGTGTATGAGGTAAACTGCAATCAAAATCATTTCAAACTGTAATCAAAACTCAAAAAAAAAAGTTCCACCAAAATGAGTTTCGGTTGGACGCGCTACTTTTGAATGGCATTTATATTATTTGTATGACTTTATAAAGTTAGCGGCGTAGTTTCCCCTCGCGTTTCCCTCAGAAAGCAGCCGGGATTGAGTCCTAACCTGCTAGTTGAGATCCGCTGCTCTTGAATATCAATCTGTGTGCTTCCTGACTGAATATATGTCTTTCAGACGGTTTTATCATCGCACCCCGCTCTCTTTCGCCGTGTTATTTGCCTCCACAATCTCCTCTGAATGATCTGATATAGTTTCGCGCCTCGCGAGCAGAACGCGCCAGAATGTTAACGGCTCTGCTATAACCGCGCGCGGGCTTTTCATTTCGATAAAAGCCTCCGGATCCCCTCAAACAGTCCCTCTTCCGCAGATAATGCAGATGTTGTCTCTGCAATCATCATTATGTTGCCGTGGCTCTCGCGGGCGGGTTATTTACAGGGGGTTTGATCCGCGGTAATGTTTTAAATTCGCCATCAAAGCCGCTATTTATCCGCGGACGGCGGCTCGTTTCTAATGAGGTTGGATTAGCGTGGATGATCCGGCTCTGGTCCGGCGTTCCCGAGGTCAAAGGCAGCCTGGAATTCCGTGCCACAAATCCTCCAGCAAGTAAGATCGAGTCATAATAATAAACTAAATGATTTCTCGGTCGCACCCCCTCCGCTCGCGTGGGATAAACACAGATTATGTGCGTCATGTATATTCATAAGAAACCTCTGATTAATTTCATGCTGGCATGTTGATAATGCGGACTTATAAACTCCCTTAAAGTGCATTTCCCCCTCAGTCTCTTATTATTTGTCCATTAATACTATCCAGCACTTCATTTTCACCACAGTGTCACTTCCGTTATGTAGTTTCTGATTGAAATGACAGTTTTGGGAAAAAAAATGGCTGACTCTTATTTGTGTTGATAATTTCATAACAAGCAGGTTGTGTATCCAAAAATAAATTGTATTTTCATCACTTTTGCATAATTTGTCAAAAATACAGCTTGACTACAAGGGAGGGGGGAATACATGCATTATTATTATTATTATTATTATTATTTAATATTAATTAATAAACAATAATATTAAAATATCATTTTAAAGTATTTAAAATATTTATATTATATAATTAAGTAAAAATAATTATTATTTTTATATTAAATTATTCAAATATGTATTCCTCCTTCTTCTTCTTCTTCTTCTTCTTCTTCTTCTTCTTCTTATTGTTATATTTTTTCCCAACAAGCACATTTTACCCACAAATTCTATTTAATACAAAAAAAAAAAATGTTTTAAACTGTAATGCTGTAATAAATTATCATGTTTAGATAAAATGTAAAAAAAAAAAAATGTTTACATGTACAAGAGTTGTCGTCATATACTTTACAAATGTAGAATTTTTTTGTTGTTTGTTTGTTTGTTTATATTACTTATTAAAAAGTCTGGAGTCATTTCGTGTGTATCGTTTTTGCATCCTAAATACACTTTTACGTAATGCGACTTTTAAAAAAGCGGTATTTGCGTATATTGCGTATCTCATATCTCATTTTAAAATCTTCTGAAGCTGTTGTTTCACTGACAAATAAGAACAATAACTTTTGATAAAACTTTATTGGTGGAAAAAGTGTTGGTTGCTGTCAAAATAACGTCACAACATTACATAAATGTCACAATATTGTTACAATATTACGTAAAAATGACATAAATCATTTTCACACCATAAATATATACTTTTTACAATTAAATTTGTTACTTTTACCAAAAAAAAACGCCAACTCTTGGCACATAAAAGTGGCAGCAGTTAAACAATCGCCCGTATGGTATGAGTTTTTCCAGGTTTTCCAGGCTCTCTGGACATGAGCGATGAGGCGTTTGGCCGTAAACAGGTGTGGAGCGACTGATTTATCGTAATTAATCCGACGTGTCCGTTCCTCCGGCTGCGACGCATCTGCAGCCGAGAGCTCTTCCCAATGTCACCATGTCAGCCAAGGGCAATGAGATTACTCTGATTAAAAAACTCACAATAATTAATTTTTTTAGGGATTCCAGCTTTGGAGAGCTGGGTAATGAGGCGGATCATGAGGATGTGTGTCTGGGGTCACGGCGTGCTTAAGATCTGCTCATTTGGACTGCAGTCATTGAGCTACAGCTGTCTGATACAGCCGTCCAGATCAACAACAACAAGAACTGGCAGGCCAAGCAGTAATTATTATTTTGCAGTTATGGAAAAGCTGGCTGTTTTTAATGGAGAGCAGTGGCACTTATCTGGCCAAAACAGGCCTGCTAATAAAATTCGAGTCGAGATGGAGAGATTTATTCAAGAAAACAAGACTGCTTGAAATGAAGGAGCAAATCCGTCTAATGTTGCTGTTTGTACACGCTAGAGATCATCCGAACATGGCCAGATCATTTTTTCACTAATTTAAAGTAATGTAAATGATACCTTTTATATAATAATAATAATAATATTACAATATGAATTTGATTAATGTTGTATATTGATTGTAATCACCTTAATATTTTATATTAATATATAATACTCATTTAATATTATATTATTGTCACGTGTTTCGTTTCTGTTTGTCCATATTTGGTTCTTCCTGTCCCTTTCCTCATTGTGTTCATTTGATTCCGGGTGTGTTTTATCATCCCCTCGTTATTCTGAGTATTTACAGTGTGTTCTGCCCCGTGTTTCCGGTGCGCTGTTATATGTCTGTATATCTTCCCGTGTTCCTGCGTTGGATTACCTACTGACAATTATATTAATATATTTAAATATTTAGTATTCATTTTAACAAAACTAATAAAACATTTTATTAAAGTGGTTAAATTGGATTGATTATAATAGTAATAGTTATAATAATAATAATAATAATTTTATATATTGGAATTATATTAATGTGTTATATGTGACCCTGGACCACAAAACCAGTCTTATGCAGCCTTCGGTCATTTCTGACCAGAGAATTTTACATTTTTAATTTTTAAAAATCGTAGCTTCACCAGAATGGTACGAAACGCGTTGACTTTTATGGCACTTGGTATGTGAACACACAAAAAAATTGAGGGCATGATTCGAAAAAGTTAAGTCACACTCATGGTCTTCGGTCAAAAATGGCTGATCGTAGGAAATGAATGGGAAACGGGAAAAAAAAAAAATACAGAATTTTTGTGTGTACAATCTACAAATCCCCAACAATGCAGAAAAACATTGCACAGCAATGAAGGGGTGAAACTCTAAAACATCTGCAAAATCAACACATCCACTCATACACACGCGCACCCCCCAATGAACTGGTGTGCCTGCAACACAGCAACTATGTAAAATAAAATCAATAATTCAACTACAACGCAGTTAAAAAGTGAACAACAAGGAATGGGTTATACTCTAAAACATCAAGAGTGTAAATCAGATACATCCACACACACACACATACACAATTATACACACTCAAATGAATTGGTATGTCTATAACCATATAGCCAAAATGAGTTAGAGTGAAATAAGAGGTTGAAATCAGATCAGACCCCGAAGGATTAGGCTCTGATAAAGCATTCCTCTTCATTTTTGTTACATTTTTATAGTTTTGTGTAACAAAATGCTTTCTGTGTTCAGGGTTGACTGTAGTAATAATAATGCAAAAACCTATATAATAACCTATATAATAATAATAATGCAAAAAAATATATATAAACCTTGACAAAAAGTAGTCTTTGAGAATGCCTAAATATACATTTATATCCACAACCTAATAAAAGTAAACAATTATGTCTAAAAACAACTAGGGAATTCACAAGCCTCTCTATAGAGTCCTATACAAGCAACTAGTGGTTACACCATGAAATTACATGTTTTTCTTTCTTTGCTCACACCAGGAGGTGCTAATCTGCATTCAAAAATTGGATTTTAAAGGCCTAGTGTCCATTTTCATCTGAAATACTGAAAAATAATTTTTAAAAATTAAAAAAAAAAAAAAAATACTATTTTCAATTGGAAAAATTGATCATAATTATTGAATAAATATTAATTAGTACCATAAAATTCTCTCAAAATACAAAAGAAAAAAGAAAAAATATTTATTGAACAAAAATATATTAGATTGATTTTACTGAAGAAAAAATAAATTAAATTTCAGGTGTTCGGTCACTTTTGACCGTGAAGACCATGAGTGTGACTCCCAAATAAGGACTGCATAATTTTCGAAATTTTTTTGAAAACTAAATATTGAGAAAATCGCCTTTAAAGTTGTCTAAACAAATTCTTAGCAATGCATATTACTAATCAAAAACGACGTTTTGATAAATGTACAGTAGTAAATTTACAAAATATCTTCATGGAACATGATCTTTACTTAATATACTAATGATTTTTGGCATAAAAGAAAAATCTATAATTTTGACCCATACAGTGTATTTTTGGCTATTGCTACAAATATACCCCAGCGACTTAAGACTGGTTTTGTGGTCCAGGGTCAGATATATTCATTGTAATAGTTATCATATTTAATAATAATATATTAAGAAAGCATTTCATATATTTGACATAAAATTGTTTAAAATTATTTAAAAATTTAATTAAAATTAAACATATTTATTAAATATGTATATTTAGTTACTTACTGGTTAAATTGGCCTAATAAATAACATGCGTATATGTAATGTTATATTTTAATTAATTGTAATACTACATTAATAAAATTAATTAAATTACAATAAAACATTAATAATATGTTAACATGTTTACATTTTTAGTGTTTATTTTATTTTATCAGTTAGTTGTTAAATCGGCCTAATAGTAATAATAACAAATTATATTAATGTTATATTTTAATTGTAATACTTGTAATATTTAATTTCTAATAACACATTTTAATATTAATATGTATTATTAATGTTATATTAAATTAATATATTTAAATATATAGTATGTATTTTAATCACATTAATTAATTAAAATATTTATCTAGTTGTTTTGTGGTTTGACTTTGGCATGTGACGTGTGAGACTTGTCCGTTTGGACTCAGTTGAGTCAATGTAAAAGTATAGCTGAGATTGTTTGAGAAATCAAGATCTCTGACGTTTGTTTTCAGATTTTGGTTTCTTGGCAAATCTGAGAGTTTGTGAGAGACTGTGGTATATGGAGAAACACAGACTTCATGAATGTCGTTGCTGTATATGAGGAGCTGTTTTTGAGAATTTCTCCCTGTTGTTCAGCAGGAGCTCCAGTATCCGGATGACAGCGTCAGGCAAACATTCCCAGGAGTGCCGATGAAAACACACGAGCCATAAGTTTGGCCTGACTTTGGCGCACGGATCTATTTATCCGGTAACTGAATCAATTTGCTCTTCATTGTGCTGTGACCTCTGGGGCTTCGGCTCGATGCGGTCGCCACAACACTCCCAAAGTCACCCGCACACTCTTACTGCAGATCTGCTTTCACACCCATCTGAGCCGCTTCACTGCTGAAAACACACTGACGTCTTACTATTATGATTCTGCATTGATATTATAAATGTTTTTAAACAATTAAGCACATTTTACACACAAATTCTCTACTCCCTCATTCTCATTCATATTACCATAATACAGTAATGAAAAAATAATCTTGTCTAGACACAACTTACAAAATGTAATTTTCAAAAGATACTACCATTACATACTTTTTTGAGAAATGAGATTTCATTTAATTTATTTTTTACTATTTTTATACAAAAATAATCGGTAAATTATTATTATTAAATAATTATTACATTTATTATTAATAGAGTATTCATATACAAATTAATCTTTTTTTTTCATTTTATTTTTCTTGTATTAGCTTACAATCATTGTGTGTTTTATGAATTATGATCTTTATAATGCATTATTATTGTTGTTATTCAATTTTATTATTAATTTGTTAAAAATATAAGATGTTTACAAACATTTATTTAAAAAAAACAAACATGTTTATTGATTCATAAATTAATTTAAAAAAAAAAAAAATTTAGTTAGTGGTTAAGTTGACCTAATAATAAAAATAAAAATAATAACACGTATGAATTATATTAATGTTGCTTATTATTTATATTATATTATTTAAATATTTATATTTAAATATTTAGTATTTTAACTAAATTAATATTTATTTTATTTTATTTTGTGGGTTTAATTTCAGTTCGTTTTCAGTGTGTATTATGAATTATTTAAATGCATTATATTAATATTAATAATAATAATAATAATTATTATTATTATTATTATTAGTTTTATTATACTTTCATTAGCTTATGATCATCTGTTAAAACAGTTTCCAGTGTTATATTGCATTATATATCCAGGCTTCATGTGAAGTGCTGCTGACTACATATTTTTTTAATCCTTGCTGAAGAAGAGTCAAATATGTGCAGGACGTGTGCCTCACTCTCTTCACATGCTTCTGAAAACCTGTGCTCCGATGAAGCCTTTTGCACACTGTTTTTCATCACGCTTCCACCATCTCCCGATTTACCCTGCACCATGATGCTCGGCCATCTGTCGCACGGTGACCGTTTCTCATGCCAGTGTTTTAGAGGGGCCCCGAGAAAACCGGCTACATTTAGACTCTTATTAGAGCGCGCTCAAGTGCGCGACACACTACGATACCTTACAGCCCCTCGTACGGCCTGCCGTCCTCTCCTCACACAGAGGCTAATGTACTGTCACGTCCCCCCAGTGGGTTAGCGCTACCGTTAGCTTACAGCTATGCTATATTCAGCCTGATTAATGAAGCATCTGACGGAGGGAGCGTCTGCTGCGAGGGAGCGTGTGTGTGCCGAATAAATGTCGTACATTAAACAAATTCCCAGTGCGGGCACTGGCTCGTTTTGGCAGCCGAAGCTGAGAGGGCGCCGTGCGGCCCACCCTCCCTGCCCCGAGGCCTTGTGGGACCTCTCGCGGCACTCAGCGGTTATGATTGGGTAGTCTCAAATTAAAGCGTCCCGTCAGGACGAGGAATCATGTCCGCCCGCTGGCTGGCTGGCTGGCTGGTTGTCGTGGAAACCACGTCCCGAAGGAGGCTGAGGCTCGTCTACGGGCAGGGAGAGAGGGAGGGATGAGCTGAGAGATAAAGTACAAAAAACTCGCTAGAGCTTGTTTCTGACAGCACTACACGAGCGTGAAAATAATGCATTAGCGATAAATTGACGAACGTAGAAATTCGTTGAACATTTTTGAAGTGAGGGCGCTTGCTTTTGAGTATTTATGTAATGTGTCTGAAATCATAAGATGACACAGTTATGCATTGTAGCACGCAACAGGATCTCAAGTTTACTGTTGCGTTAGCGATTAATTAGCAGAAATAGGCATTTTAAAAGTGAGGACTTTTGTGATTTTTGTTTTTACCTTTTTAAAACGAGTCTGCAATCCATAACATGACCGCAACAGGATCTCAAAGTTTCGTTATTGTTGCGTTAGTGATAAATTAGCAAAAGTAAAAATTTGTTTTAAAAGCGACGACAGTTGACTTTGTGTGTTTTTGCAAAATGTGTCTGAAAATCATAATACAACACAATTATGAATTGTAGCACAACAGGATTTCCATGTTTCGTTAGCAATAAATTAGAGAAATTACAAATTCATTTTAAAAGCAAGTGCGCTAGATATGCATTGTAGTGCAACAGGATCTCAAAATTTTGTTACTGTTGTGTTTGCGATTAAACTAGCGATAATGACATTTTGCTGAACTTTTCACTTTAATATTGTGTTTATTTGCATTCTAAAATGTGTTTGCAATTCATAATACAACACAAGTATGAATTGTACTGCAGTAAGAGGTCAAGTTCCTGTTACTGTTGTGTCTGCGATAAACTAGCGACGATGGCAATTTGGGTAGTTATGAATGAATGAAACACATTTGTCCGTGTTCAATCCATCTCGAATCGCGCTCACGGAAAGCGCTTGAGAAACAGTAGGTCTCTTCCGTACCTCGGTACGCTTTCAACAACTTTTCTTTTTTTTAAGTCTTGAGCAAGAGACTGCATGCATTCACGTTACATGATTTGACTGATTTTTACGTACAGTTATAATCGCAACAGGACTCAAAGTCATGTTACTGTTGTGTTTGTGATAAATTAGTGAAAGTGGCATTTCGTTGAACAGTTACAAAGCAAGGATGCTTTATTGAGTTTTGTTTCTGCGTTCAAAATGTGTCTGCAATTCTTAATACATCACACGTATGCATTGTAGCGCAACACAAGCGCAAAGTCCTAAATTAGCAAAACAGCAATTCGTTAACCTTTTTATAACGCGAGGATGCTTGATTTTTTGTGATTTTTGCCTTCTGAAATGTTTTTGCAATTCATAATACAACACAAGAAGTATGCATTGAAGTGCAACAGGATCTCAGAGTTTCTTTGCTGTTGTGTTAGTGATAAACTAGCAAAAAGATTTAATTGAACATTTTAGAAGCGAGGAAGTTTGATTTAGTGTTTTTGTGTTACAGTATGTGTCTGCAATTCATAATGCGACACAAATATGCGTTGTTGCGCAGCAAAAATTCTCAAAATTTCATTGCTGTGTGTGGGTTAAACTAGCAAAAATGGCATTTCGTTGAACATTTCGGAATATTGGCCACTTGATTTTGTGTTGCATTCTAAAATGAGTCAAATGAGCATAATACTAAATAATTATGAATTGCGTGGTAACAGCATCTCAAAGTTTTGTTATTGTGTTTGCAATAAACTAGCAAAAAAGTGGAATTTCGTTGAGCATTTTAAAACATTCAGAGATTAATTTTATATTTTAAAATAAGTCCGTAGTGTCATAATATGATGCTAGTACTGTATGCAAAGTAGCACAACAGGAGTCCTGTTACTGTTGTGTTTGCGATAAACTAGCGAAATGTTTGACTGAACATTCTAAAAGCAAGAACATTTGATTTGATGTTTTTTGTATTCCAAAAAGTGTCTGCAGTGCGACAGGAGCTCAAAGCCCTCTTAATGTTGTGTTTGCGATAAATTGCCGTATAACATGGCAATTTTGTTGATCATTTAAAATAAATGACACTTGGTTTTGTGTTTTTGCATTCTATTATGCGTCTGCAGCATAACAGGATCTCAAAGTCATGTTAATGATAAACTAGTGATATTTTGTGCCGTTCAGGTCAAAAGTGAACTTCATTACATGTGATCACAACTGAAAAAACAGCTGGAAATAGTGAAAGCAGCGTATTGATCAGCGTGTTTTGTTGACTAGTAGACGGTCACTCTTGCATCTTCAGAAAGCTGCAGTCTTTGCTCTGAACTCAGGAGGGAGCGGTTCATTTGTCAGTCCTTTTCATTAGCTTTTCTCTTTCTTTCTCCTCTTTACTCAAGGTTCAACCGAGGCAGCTGAAGAAAACGCCACTAAAAACAGCCGAAGAATGAAGCAGAAGGAATATTAAAAACAGCAGAGAGGTAAAATCTTCATGAGATCAAACACTATTTGACTCTATTTACTTTCTGTAAAAACGTTTTAATTTATGGTCTAGGTTTTATGCTATATATATATAAAAAATTTGTGTATGTGTGTGATTTAATATTTAACTTCATTTTAATGAATTAGCACACATAAAAATATATTGTTTAATATTAATTGTAATTTTTAAAGATAAAAAATTCCATTGTACAAATATTAAAAATATACTGTATTTATGTTGTTTCTACATTAATGTAAGGATTGAATATTAAATTATTGCAATAAAGAAATGTAGAAAAATGTTAATGTTAGTTGGAATTAATCGCGATTAATCGTTATCAATTTCAGAAAAATGTGCAATTTAATTTATTTTAATCGATTGACAGCACTACTATATATATATATATATATATATATATATATATATATATATATATATATATAAATTTTTTTTTTTTTTTTTTTTTTTTTTTTTTAAATATATACTTTTTATTAATAATATTTATTAATGTTTATTTTAAATTTTAGAATTATTTCATTTTAAAAGTACTGATTCCTCAAAAAAAAGCTTTTTTATAGCATTTTTTAGGCTGTCATCTATCCTTATTGACATCAGTACAGGTTTAGTGTGTCTATTCATGTGCTTTTATGTGATATAATGCACATTTATTCACTCTTTGAGGCCAAATTTACTTTTTGTTTGGCTTGATTTGGTTCAGAAAGGCAGCTTTTGGCATATGTGACACATTAGAGGTGAAGTGCTTAATTTCTGAGTTGTTTCAGCTCTTCAGTGATCTGTTTTTAACAGCAGTACTCGAGTGTGTAACTTGTTGTTTGCTCTCATTGACTTTGGAGTTTAGCCTTAAGTCTGTGGCGTATTACAGGCCAAATGGCCCGATTATTTGCGCTCGCTGCCGGTTTCTTTTCATCGAGTGGAGAGCAGAGCAGAGCAGGTCGACGTGTGCAGACTCGTATCCCCGGGCTGTTTGCGATGCTGAGAGGTGAGATACGGCAGTGAAGCTCGTTCTGCTTTATTACGCTGCACAGTCTCCTCGCGCCGGGAAACAGCGTTTATCTGTACGCGTGAATCTGTACGGACACCACAGATAATTGAACACAAGAAACTCGTCCATTTGGGTCTCATTTCTGGGTGTTGCTCTCTGTCGGACGAAATTGCAGTTAAATAAATTAATAAAGTTAAATAAAGCTATTAATCTTTACGCCGCTTTTGCATTAACTCTGTTGCTTCGGCCTCGTCCTGCAACTTTAAACAACAATGCAATAAATTAGCTTTGTTCAATTAACAAAGCTCTGATTAGTAATGGCGGTATTTAAGGAAACGTAAATGAAGCTAGCATCTGGAAGTTCTGGATTTTTATTTGTTTTATTCCACAAACATTTTTATAGTTTTTTATTTTATTATTATTATTATTATTATTATTATTATTATTATTATTATTATTATTCTTTTAGAAATATATAATTACGCAATATTGTGATTATTGAAATAAACTTTTTATTAACAAAACAAAACTGTATTCTGACATTTATTCACCTCAGTTTCAGTATTATTATTATTATTATTATTATTATTATTATTATTACATTTTCAATACAATTGAAAATATTAATAAAAACTTTATGGAAATATTTTAAAACACTAATAAAATATAATAAAAAATAAGACATTTAAAAAAAACAATAAAATAATTGTAAAAAAAAAGGGAAAAAAACAGAAACTATAATACTATAATAAATGTAATAGATTGAAATAGAATCTCAAATAACTAATTATAACCAATAGTAAAATAACGGTTTATATAATTTCATGGTGTTTGCAATCGAAGCCTTATGTCTTCTCACATCTTCAGTTAATGGCTTTCAGACAGATCGCCTGTCGTGTTCACGAAGAGGATCGTTTTGTATTTGTGTGATGTTTATAATCAGTTTTTCTCGCCATTATTGTCACATACGCCTTTCTGTTTGTGCGTTTGCTTGTGTTCAAGCCCTTAATCATATCTAATCTATCATATATCTTGCTTTCATGATAAAAAACAAATGATGTATGTGATGTACTGTAATCTAGAGAAAATCCACGTTCTTCTGCGGTTCTCCGTTGGTTCTCTGGTTCTGTGTGCCGTTGTCTGTGAGTGTGCTTGCCTTTAAGTTCTGTTCATGTCCAGACTGCAGCGTGTCGCGGCTCTGATCCGGCTCTGAATGCTGCAGATCTGCGGTGCCAGACCGAGTTAGAGCCGCTCGAGGGCACAGTGCATTGTGGGCAAATCCTCTCGTGTCCCGGCCGGGTCTGTGCAGGCGTGGGAGCCGCAGACACACGGGCCTGTTTACTTTGACCTGCTATTGTGTAAACTGGAGACTTTAGTCCTAAACACACCGAAAACAAGCTGGAATCAAGATTGGACAGAACGTTTATGTGTCTGGGGCTCTGTGATAGTATGTTCTAGATTATTTGCTTAAAATGTCTAATTACCAACGTTGTGATTAAAAATTGCTATGCCCTGTTTATTAAAAGAAAAAAGTTTTTTTTTTGCACCTCAGTTTTGCAATGATTTTGTTTTTTACATTTATATACAAAAAAATACAAATAATTGTTATTTTAATAGTTATTTTTATTAGAAATGTTATTATCAGTTATTATAAATAATTATAATTATAAAATGTATGTAATACATATATATTTTTCTTGTATTAATAATAATAATAATAATAACAAACATATAATACACATATGATATAATTGTACAATTTAATGTATTTGTATATAATAATAATAATAATAATAATTATTATTATTATTATTATTATTAATTTGAATTGGTTATACAATTATTATTATGATGATGATTAGTATTATTATTATAAATATTATAATAAAATAATATTCTTATTGATTTTATTTTTTATTATTTATAGTATTAGTTGTAATAATAATAATAATAATAATAATAATAATAATAATAATAATAATATAATTATATAATTATTATATTGTTTTGTTGTCTTTTGTAAATATATGTTGTTAATTAATAAATATATAACTATAAAAATTCATATATTTTATAAATATTATTATTATTATTATCATTATTATTATTATTATTATTAAATGTATCAGTAACTTATGAACATTTGTATATTTAGTAAATATTGTGCGAGACAGCACTTGATTTTTTTTTTTTTTTTTTTACGTTCACGTTCGTGCATTTGGCAGACACGTTTTTCTGCTTTTATTAAACATTCCATATCTATTTTGCCACAGTGGCTGTTGGGTTGAAAGTAATGTACACACATATATTAAACATTAGCTGTATCGCATAGCCTTATGTGTATCTAAGAGAGAGAGAGTTAGTAGCTGCCTCTCTTTATACGCTGAGTGTTTGTATAAGACAAATCTTGTGATATAGAGCGTGAGTGTGTGTGTGTGTGTGTGTGTGTGTGTGTGTGTGTGTGTGTGTCAGGCTGGAGCAGATATGTGCTGATGAGTTCCTCGCGGTGGCAGGCGGTGTGTTTGCGCTGCAGTGCTGCGGTGTAGCGGCCCTCTGACCTGCTGGGTAAACAACCAGAGAGTCTCTGACTCCAAATAAGGCCAACACATCCACGGCACAGAACGGCGGCAACCTGCCATCCTCCACACACACACACACACACACACACACACACACACACACACACACACACACACACACGTCTCCTGAGCTCCCCTTTCTTTCCGTTACTGTCTTTCCTGCAGCCCGCCTGCTCTCCTCGCACGGTGTATGAAATGAAAATCCTGTCATCATTTATTCACACTCATGTCGCTCCAAACCCAATGAATTCTTTATTCTGTAAAACACAAAATGAGATATTTGGCAGAATGTTCTCGCTGCTCATTTCCAACATATGTATATAGGGACCAGGGCTGTCAAATTTCAGACAGGGTCATAAAAATGCACCATATGTGGGTTTGAAATGTAGTCCATATGAGTTATGCGCTACATTTCTGATGTCATATGAATTGTATTTTAGCAATTCGCATTTGTGCACGTTCAAATCTTGAAACAGGAACATTTTACACCAACAGTGACATCAATAATAGTTGATTATAACAAGGTCAGGGTTACAAATGTAAACTAAAACTATTAAACATTTTTGTTAGTTGAAATAAACTAAATTATGATTATTAGATGAAAAACTTAAAGTATTTCAATTAATTGCCAAATACAATTATATTTTTTTATTTAGTTTAATAAATAAATAAAACTAAATCTGAAATAAAAATAAATTAAATCTAAATTCTAATATTTAAAACAAAGAAAAATTAATGAAATTTACAAATGCTCATACAATTACTAAACATGTAACTGAAATTAAAGTATAAAAATAAAAGCTGATTCAAAACATGAATAAAAGCCATTTAAATAAGACAAAAATAACCATGGATTGATATATTCTAATCATAACTAATAGTATTTTAATAATAAGTCATTTGATATTCTAATAATAATTTATTTTGGTCTGTCCCTAAGCTTTTGTATAATGTTTGAAAGCTGGGAATATAGTGCAAGTGATGTATAGATTAATGTATAGATTCATTTAATACTTCATTTTTCCTTTCTGAAGATAAATACAGTTTAGTGCAGTCACTCTATGGTTGTTTTTGTGTGGAAAAGAGGGAAAAAAATCTGCTCTAAATCTCCTTTTGTGTTCTTTGGAAGATAGAAACCCGTCTGGCTTTGAAACGATGTGAGGGTGAGTGTATTTTTAGGTAAACTATTTCCAAATCCATTCTCCTCCTCTACCTGACATTCCTTTTCTTTCAGTCTTTTTGGCACCGTCTGAAACGCATTGCCTCAGTGCTTCTGCACCTCTTAATACACATGTTGTTTGTTTTTCGCTTTTAGTTCTGATAAATGCTTTTGCCTTTTAGTCCTTTCTGCTGTTATCCTGCAGAGAAACAGACCGCAGACATCCCTGAGTGTCGTATTTCACGTTGTAGACACACCCCCTTGTTCCACTGACCGTTGACTACAGAAAGCACAGTACATCTCTAGCCGTTTTAGCATTTGAACCTGGTCTCCCTCTGGTCCTGTGAGGGAGGAATGACCTCACCTCTGCATCTTTTGAAAAACAGTCATATTCTCCTTCATTCAAAAGCGACAAGACAGTCACGTTTAATATTTATGATAGTGAACACGAATGACCTCTCCTTTCACTGTGAATATATAGACCCCTTTGTGTGTGTGTGTGTGAGGACTGTCTGTAATGAATTCATAATCTCTGCAGTGGGTCTTTGTAGATTCCTGTCAGGCAGCAGATAAGACAGCACAGTTGCACTCTAATAGCTGTCAGTCTGCTTTCCTTCCTGGCTATGGATCAGTTCACTTTCAGTAGACAAATACACACATATATACACACGCACACACACACACAAGATAGGCTGTGTATTCAGAGGCATGTTCTCCGCACAGTGGATCTAAAGATAAAAGCTGCTGCATTTTCTGTTGATGGAGAGACTGCATTTCTGTAGCGTGTTGAAAGGAGGTCCCCCAAGGCTCTGTACGAGGCCCCCTGAAATTGATGCGTTTTCCCCCCAAAACTCGACGAGCATCAGCCCCCATCATTTTTCTCACTGTCAAACACGCCCAAAGTTTTGAAAGCACCTCAGAAAGGCTAAGGTTTTTTGGTAAGCAGCTTCAAAGTTGCCTCAGAAAAACAACCATTAAATACAGTGCAATCGTCTGTGCCCTGAAGCTACTCATGGAATCTATTAAAAATGATTGTGACACTAAACAGTGCTTTGTGAGTTAATGCTTTTTGTTTGTTAGCTCCACATATGCTAAACTGAATTAAGCTTTGGGTATTGCTTTGCTTGGTTGCTGAAACCTGTTATTCAAGTGTTTATCTTCTTAAAAAATATCATATTGTAGCTATAATGAAGCTAAATTTTTTGCAGGTCCTTTGTTCTAATGTGCCACGTTTTGACCTAATTATATATCTAACTACATATTGGATTTAAAAGAGTGGTCAGCTGCATGATAACAACATAAAAATATTATATAGTTCTACATAGATATTTCTAAACCACACACTAAAAAAGTGCAGACAAAAACACTTCCAGAATACAATGCTCATTATTGTCTTATGGATCGGGCATGTCGAGTGGTAAGTGGTCTTTATCATTTCCCCCAGCATCCTCAAATGGCTCTTTAGCCCCGCTGAAATTTACCACGCTAAGCTCTCTGCCACCAGGAGAACGTGGGACACGCTATAGTGCTCAATTTATAAGCCTGATTAAACTAGGCAAGTGTGAGTAAGAAACATGAGGCAAATCAACATAAAATCACAGCGACGCTTTATGCGGCGTTCCCGCTGATTGGGCCTCGGCCCTTTATGATGGTAGAGATCACAATGGCCCTTAAATAAAGAGAAAAATGCGTGTAAACAATACTCCAGGGCGTCTCTGTAAAGTATGAGTTATTGCACTAGGCCTTTGTTCATTGTTTGGTGCTGTAATAGGTGCAGGCCTTTAAATTGCAGTGTGTCAACACAATATGTATTGTGATACTTATTTTATTCGTTCATCATTTATTGTCATGAATAAAACAGATGCTGTCTCTGATAAACACCCAATGATGTATTTTTCAGTAAGATCTCAGCTCAAAATGTATTTTGGAGCTGTGAGCTGCATTTGATATTTATATGAATTTGAATACACTGCACTGTACATAACAATACCCTTTGGTTTTTTTCAAATGCAAATTACTGTTTGACCCTTAACTCATAAAATGTTTCTCATTTTAGGCATATCTGTTCCTTACAGACTATATATTTTTTAATTGTTATCATGCGCCAAGTAATAATGTAAAATCAGTCTGCCATTATCACAAAATAAATAATTAAATGCATGGGCTAAAAAAAATACTGATCTGAGTTTGAATTATTTTAAATTATATTATATTAATATTACATTACTGTTATTGTATTAATTGTAATTACTTTTTCTACTAAGAAAAAAGTTCAAATAATGCAGAACAAGTTTTGCGTAAAAAAAAAAACGCGAGGTCTAGTAGTTAGTACTGCGCTTTTGAGCGTCATGCGTGGGAAGAGAGCGCAACGGTCAAATTCTTGCGCGTGTGGAAAAATTTACGCAGTAGCGTTCAAAAACGATTTCTGTGTGAAAGTCATTTATAACGCTGTCTTTGTTCTAGGTTAATGGTCATTGCCGTGAACGGCGACAGCGAATTTTAGGAAACGCTGAATGTCGCGATTAATCAGTATTCGGCATAGTAAATCACTGTATTAGTAGTAATAATATCTTACTGAGTGAAATAATTTTAAATAATGTTAAAACTTGAATAGTATAATTATGATTGGATAAATCAAATACCATCGTTTGTTTTATAAAAACATAATTATAGTAATCTAAACAACATTCCATGGTTTCCCTTAAGAAAATTAACCGTGGTTTTATATAGTAACCATGTTTTTTTTGTTTTTTTTGGCGTATTGATTCCCATCTGTATAACCACAGTTTTACCACAAATACCATGGTTAAACTATGGTTAATGTAGCAAAACCATGGTTAGTTTGTGGTTGCCAAAGTTTAACTATAGTAACCATGTCTTTTTGGTTTTATTTGTAGTAAAACCATGGTTAATTTAAGTAAGGGTCAGCTGTAGTTGTTTTCTATAAATATCAGACTATGGTTACTGTGCAAGAACATTCTTTTCATACGGGCAAATATGTACGCTTGTTAAACAAATTGGCTAAATGAATCTGTTTGGGGGCAGTTTATTCCCTCCCGTGTATTCTTATTTTGGAGGTGGGATGGTTTTAGTGAGGGGGTTTCAAATGACAGAGCAGCTCATCTGTGCGCGCTCATTCACTACGGATTGGTGACGTGAGCGCGCAGAGACCTCCCCCCGCCTGCTCCGCTGTTTTTGGGGAGGGTGCGCGGGAGAAAAGGGGGGCTAAAGAAACCCCTACCAAACTGCCCCTACCCCCAGTCGAAGTCCGGGACCTGAAAGAAAAGAATCCGATCCAGCTCTGGGACGCGGTGGACCGACTATCGACCGACATTTAAAGCTCATTTTGAAGCGCGGCCGTGGAGTTTCGTGCGCTCTTGGAGAGTTTACGCACGGACGCCGTCGACATGGCACGGGTAACTGTTTACTCCCGTTGAAAACTTCGCGTATCCAAGGAGTTATTTGGATTTTTTCCTCCTGTTTTACATGGATGCAACATAGGACGCTTTAAGAGGAATTATATAGTCGTACCGCATCTGCATCGAGCCGAAATAAAGTTACTTGGACACGCGTGGAACTATTGTAAGTAAACGATTTTTAAATGGCCAATTTAAAACGTAAAATAATTCATGTAGACTTTTAACTTTTTTTTATATATATATACAATTTCTGGTCTTTGCATATAATTATTTAGAGATTCTACTGATAAAATGCTTGATTTCATTGTATCTATATAATCACGTTGTGTCTATCGAAATGTTTTTGTGCGTTATGTGCAGTTTTTGGCGACATAAGTTGGAAGTAATTGAGTCTAACGGTTTTGATATGGTTTATTAGGCTGTGTTGTATGCCTCATGTTCTGCTTGGGGTTTTTGTGACACTTTCATTAGCTTAAAAACTTTTTGAGTTCTTATGAGGAGTGATTATAAACCAGTTTGATAACATAATTTTCATAGAGGACTTTGAAATATTGAATTTCTTCTGTTTGGATTCCCTAAGACCCACAGTTTAAAAATATGACGAAATGCATTGAATGGTCATGTTGTGTCTGTTCACTTTTGGCAATTTGGATTTGTTTTATTGTATTTTATTTTTTTTTTGGTTTTGAAGCATGACCCCAATCAGTAGTTGTAGCATTTTTTGAAAAGTGTATGCTTACTTTGTGGTGCAGTAGAGTGTTAATGCTTTATTAATATCTGTGAAATGGGCTTTTGGTTGAGTTATGGGAATGCACTGTGAGTTTCAAAAGAAAACAAGGTTTATTTTGTAAAATGGCTACTAATGTTTTTCAAGGTCTCTGAGAATTTGAAGACAAAGGCAGTAAAGTCAAACCCAGATAATGAGGAAAATTGGAAAGTAACTTTCTGGAGGTTTAAAGTAATGGTCTCATTGACATTTGCTGCAAATGCGGAGTTTATAGAGTAGAAAATAATATATTACACATTTTTGCATTATGGTTTTGAATAGAAAGCGTGAAAAAGTCATTACTGTAGAGAATATTGATTCTATTCACCAAGTGTCTTTCTTGCAAAGTCATTATATAGAGGATTTTCTCTCTTTTCCTTGCAGATACATGCTTGTCTATAAGTTATGCTTTCTTTTAGCTAAGCTGTGCCATGGCCTGCTGAATATAGCAGTTTACTTGCATTTGAAAGTATATGCGTTCATATAGTAAAGGTTTGAGCGAGACTGGAAACATAGTGCAGGTATTGTCTTGATTCGTTTAGTCACAGATAATGCAGGGGTCATTAATCACTTTAATGTGACTTCAGGGGCCCCGTATCAGAATGAGTCTGGACTGAAGTGCTCTGGTTCTGCTTTTGAGAAAAGTTTGGCTTAATAGTTTGCTTTGATCTTCAAGAAATTTAGATTTAGACCCTGTTGATGTCTCATCCATTAAGTTTGATGGCAAAGATCTACTCTAGGAGCTACTCGAAAAGGACAGCCGTCATTGATTCTTTCATGAAATGCGTACCAGCTTTTTAAACATTAATGACTAAAACGTGTTTGTTTTCGCAGTCTTTGTTTTTTGTTGCAACTTGCGAACTCACAAGTGTGCTTTAGTTTCTAAATGTCACTATAATTGGATGATTTATCATAGCTGATCACTGTCAGATCTTGAGAGATGTTAAGACAAATGCGTAGGAATGCAGCCAAACAGAAGCCACTGGTCTATAGACCTGTAGTTTCGCTCATTTTTCTTTTGCCGCTAAGCAATAACAAACAAGAAATCAATGAAGTTGTGTGGTGTCAGAATGAAGGAATTTTTCAGCGGATGTAAAAACTTCGTTTGCCGAACTAACTTTGATTTCCCGTGTGCACTCCGTGTCACCTCTGGACGAAAAGTTAATTGAATTGAGCTGAGGATATGAGTTCTGGTGAAATGTCTTTTGTAAGGTGTCTTCCCCAAGGTTTTGAAATTCATTTCCGCGAAGTTATTCCTTCTGGTGTCGTTTTTTGTGTTTTCCTACACTTATCGCTGTAACCTTTTTCCCCCATTTTAAATAGGGATCAAAGGACAATGCCTCAGAGAGATTCTGGCCACGCTATGCCAAAATAAATATTCTCCCGACTTCAGAGAGAAGAGAAGGGCAGCACTCTTGCATTTGCTTGCGTTACAGATTTAGCCGCCTTGTTTGTGTGAGCTAGAGTAGCTAATGATCACTCTAAATATAAAGTGTGCCATGCTTTAATGAGCAGTATCTCTCTTGGATTTAGTTTTCTTTTAGCATTATAGATCTTATAGCACTTGCTAAAGTACCATTTTATTGAATAATGTTCCGCACAGCCTTGTATTAAATGGCGCCATGGATAGATTTAGCGCAGGAAATGCTAATGGAGTGGCAGAAATATCAAAACAACAATTATACAAAAAGCTCCCTCTCACAGTGGTTATTGTAACCCGTGTGTGCCAATGTGATCGTAGTCGTAGATAAAATTAGGCGAGTTTGTGAAACGGGGAGAGCAGTGCAATTATCAGCTTGGGTTTTGAATGGCAGATGCAGTGGTGGCAGTAATGGCAGCTGCGCTGCAGCGCCTCACATTATCAGCAGAAAAGGGAGGGGAAGAGAGATGTTCGCCAGCGCCTAAGCTCTGCCAGCTAATTGTGTTTATTCCTCTTAATTTGTCCCGAGTGCTAAATCGGTGCTCTTCAGCTCACGGTGGGTGCAATTTGTCTGGTTGTTATAAAAGAACGAGTGCACTGTCTTTGAAAGGAGCTCTTCTGGTTTTAATGCGACCATCGCATGCATCCACATGCACATCCAAGCAGAAGGAGCTGAGGCCTCTCTGTTCAGCCACGGTTGCCACCTTACGCTACGACCCAAGGGACAACCGGTCAGTCTGGCAGAATTATCAAGCACTTGTTCGGACGAGTTCCAGAGTAAATCGCTACATTGTCCATGACAAGCCTTGTTGAAGATGAGGAATAGCCTCTGCTGGTAAATTATATTAACTCTCCGGCCTATGTTGCCCATTCTGTCCAACAGGTTAGTGGCAAATCCGAGATAAGACGCCAAGCAAACCTGCCCCTGCTGACAGGATTGATCCATCTCGCTCAAAGTTTAATTTCATCTCATGCTTGGCCAGTTGCCTACGTGACGCTGCAGGACTGATCGTCCGGTCTCTGGGCTCTCAGTACTGTGGCGGTGCTGATAAAGCCAAAAGCTACTACCTTCTCCCCACGCTCCCTAAGCTTAAAGCCCTCGCCGCAAGACTGGATTTCGAACCAATGATATGCTCCGCTTGCTCTGATGCCACTGTGATAATGTGTTCATTACGGTAGGAGGGCGTTATATCCACGTTACACCCGCCACCCAACCTCTACCCCTCCCACTGGCCTCGCTATGTTTGGTTGTTTTATTGGGGGCACTTGTTGTTTACCCCCACCATGGTGATTTTTCTGCTTTCTGCTCTTTAAGTATGATGACCAGCTGGCACTCCAGGTTGACAGGCTTCCCGCCCAGCTTGGGACATTTAGACAATACAGATCTGTCATAAACATGCCCCACCTTGGCTTCAATCTGAGTTATGACCCCTTGGAGGGTTGTAGAGTCCCGTCCCCACCCTGTTCTCCATGGCTGGAGGTCAAGATGCCATCTGTGATTGGTCTACTTATTTTCCACTTTGGCTCGATAGTTAACAGACCCCAATGAACCAGATTAAAGGGTTGGATCTTTGTTTGATAGACTTGGAGTGGTTATGACCTTTCTCTGGGGCGACTCCAATTGGACTCCTTCAAAATACCTTCAAGTCATTAAGTGGAACCAAAACAATAAAGCCTGTGAATCCAGGGTAGATTCCTCTTGAATATCTTAGATATCGCACTTTCCAAATGTCATGGTACTAGTTTAGTGATGTGTGCAGGTTTAAGATGGTTATCAGGGGTCTTGGTTGGTGAAGCGTAGGAATTTGTTGGGGCAAAGACAGGATGCTGGTTCGGTAGGTTTTGTTTGGGACCAAGTAGAGTTGAAGGGGTTTATAGTGACCCTATAGAAACCTCAGGGCCCAGTTAAGGGGGCAGTTTTCAGGATGAGGGGCTTTTTCATGTGCTAAAAGCTGCTAATCCGCTGGCCTTTGTGTGGGAGCAGAAAGCCCGGGGCAAGATGGGAAAGCCATGGCTTTTTCAGAGCCTGGCCTTTTGTTGTCATTTCGCCCAAATCAGGGGACATCTGTTAGGATCGGGGGTAGATTCCCAGCTGACAGAGGGGAACGGGGTTGGAGGAGGAGGCGGGGGAAGGACAAGATACGTTGATGGGGGTGGGAATGTTTGAGGGCTGATGGATGTGTGTAATTGTTTGTAATGCAAGCATGAAAACACAGGCCTCTGGGAGCCGGAGCTGGATTTGTGTGGACAGAGGGGCCTTGTAGTTATGAAACAGTCAGTCAAGGGTAGATGGGGTTAAACACGAGTAAATACCTGCCTGTCAATGCAAGCCATGCTCCCTTAATTAGGAATGACAAAATGGTTTGACAGCAGAGAAACGGGGAGCGCAATAGCCTCTAACTAGCACAAATGTCAACATGTGATTAAGCTCTGTTGGAAACTCATTACATTCCTGAAACGCGGATCTGTTTTTCAATAAAAATCACATCTCTTTTTGTTCTAGTCAGTGCTGAATTAGCTTGAGTGATCTCACTCAAGTACGTTTTTTTCATTTGCATTTGTGCATTACGAGTGCATCAAATTCAAACACTGCAAAAAGTTAAGCCCCACGAAAATACATTGCATTTCAACGTGTATAAAAAAAAAAATAAATAAATAAAAAAAATGTTGCATAAAGAAAATGAAGTTTAATCATTTAAATGACAGTTATGCACATTGCCATCTAAATTCCTGTTACTATATTTATTTTTTTAAGAAAAAGTATTTATTTTGAGAGTGATTATTATTGCTTATTGCAGTAAAAAATTTTTTTTTTTTTTTTTTAATTTACCATGAAGTATAATGTCATCTTGGCAAATAGATTAAATAAATAAATGAATAACTTTTATTTTAAATATTTTATTTGGTTTTAGTTCATGTTTATGTTAGTTCATGTTTATCAGTAATGAATTAATTTTTTTTAATGATTTCAGTTTCGCTTAATATTTATTAACCCTGATGAGAATTTAGGAAAATGTGCTTAACTGCCATGAAAAATAGCAAAAAATATATATATTTCAGTAAATAAACATTTTAAGCCAAATATCTCTACAGCATATACTGTTCTTGGACAGGTTTTGTGAGATTTGCATACTTTTTATCAGAGTGAAATTCTATGATTATTAACCATTCCAACTAAGTATGATTTTGTTTAAAGCACAGAAAGTTAAAGGTGGAAAAACATCACATTCACTCCTGCGTGGCATTTCAGTTTCGAGCCTCTGTAATTATAGCTGTATTGTGTTCTCTGAGCGAACAAGGATGCGTTCAACACGACTGAGCCGGGGATGCTATGGATTCTGCGTAAAGGAGCGAGTGCGAGGGAGTTCACTCTCTCTCCATCTCTTCAAGCTAGAGGGAAAGATGATTTGTTACACGCACAACATCCCCTAACCCTGGCCTCATGCGATATGACATTTTGACGTGTAAATACAAGGCCTGCAGGACGCCGGCTGATAATATCATTAACTCCCATTTAATTGCAGCATTGAGACGCCACCTGAAGATGTTTATTGTATTTGTGGGATATGATGGCCGACAGTGTTTTCTGTGCTGCTTTTCTTTTGTACATTCATATTGGAAATTGCCAAAAGCCTCCTGTCATTGAATACGTAATTGGAAAATCAGATAAATTGGGAAAAACATATCAATCTTTGTACTGCATGCAGAAGTAATCCTTTCTAAAGTAATACCGCCTTTAGGGGAAAATTCCAGCAAAATACCAAAAATCATTTTTAGTTCCTCAAAGAACTTTTCAGTCAGCCAGTTCTTAAAAGTAGGGGCTGGTCAATATGGCAAAAAAAAAAAAAAAAAAAAAGAAAAAAAAAAAAAAAAAAAAAAAAAAAAAAAATATATATATATATATATATATATATATATATATATATATATATATATATATATATATATATATATATATATATATATATATATATATATTATTATTATTTTTTTTTTTTTTTTTCAGATTGTTTGACTGATTCTAGATTTAATTTTCTTCTTTTTTTTAAAAAAACATTTAACTTGTCAACATAAAAACGTAACTAAAATACATGATTCCAGCATGCACTTAATGGAAATGTTTGACCGCTAAGCACGCATTTTGTGCGTGAAACGATATTCTAAAAATGCGGCCCTCAAGGTTTTTTTCCCATTCCATTACCCGCATCGCATCTTTGTCAACGCAAAAGCGCATTCTATATGAATTGCACTCTATATGAATATGTTCTACGTTACGATCCTTCATAGAGCACATCACAGCATATTGTCAGTGTATAATTGTAATGCTATTTCTAATATTTCTATTAAAAATCATGATTCCTTGATTTAAAAAATGAAATAAAATCGTGGCAAAACTTCAAATTCGAAGTAAATTCAATAAATAATAAAAATTGCCATTTATTTATTTAATAATCTAACGAAACTATTTTTCCACTATGAAGCACCTTGGAAAGATTTCATAGATGTTGATGATTCTTCGTGTGACCATCGACGCCAATACAAAAAAATTTGGTGTAGGAAAAATACACTTTATAATAAGGTCAACATAAAGATTTTAGTCTTAGTTAATGCTAATTTCAACATTTACTGATATAATATTATAATATTTGACAAACTGAGATGCCACCAGAGAGTTTACGATTGCCAACAGTGTTTTTGTGGTACTTTTTTTTTTGTGCCTTCACATTTAACATCGCCAAAAGCCCCTTGCCATTGAAAACATAATTGGAAAGTCAGATATATTGAGATAAACAAATCGACATGCAGAAGTAATCCATTTTAAAAGCTCAACCGCCTTTGGGGGAAAATACCAACAACCTGCCAATGAGTCTGATATTGCGAGTCCAGGACGGAGCTGTTCATCTTTATTTGTTTGTTTTCCTAAAGGCACCTTATGGTTTGTGCGTCTTGAGGTTTTCGTCCCATTTTGGTCATAAATGAGGCATGAAGCCAAACTCACGCAAGCGGGGATTCGCAGGGAATGAAATCCCGAGATTACCGTGCCTAATATCGCCTCGCGATCTGCTTTTATTAGCTCCATTACATCCTCCGTATCCTGACCTTGTTTCGGCGGCGCTTACACAGGCGTTTTATCTGGCCGTTGGGATGGGATGGGGCCGAATGAATGAATGAATGAAGAGATGAATTGCGTGTTATCTTCCTCCTGCATGATTGGGGAGGTGATAATGTCAACAAACAGAGGGGTGTAGCCTGCACGGGTGGATTGCAGTCGACTAAACGAACCAGAGATGAGCGCTGGATAAAATGTGCTAACTAGGAGCGTGGCCTGTAATTGAACGGCTCTTCCACTTCTCTAGTGTCTCTCGCTTTGGGGAAACTGTGAGAGATTAAGTCCGTCTGGAGTTTTTGTGGAGGATGTTTTCACGGCGGTGGTTTAGGGACGATTAAGATTCAGATAAAGTGTTGGTGATTAAAGGCAACAAAATTGACTTAATACATCTTCCTTCACTAATAAAAATAAAAGTTCAAAAGGAGCTTTCATAGTGAACAGATCTTAAAGAACAATTCTTAATATGAAGAATATTCACTCATCTAAACATTATTTTTTTTATTATTGTTGAAGGTTGTTCATGGAGCCATCGATGCCAATAAAGAAAAATAATTGTGACATTTGATAGCACTTTACAGTAAGGTTTAATTTGTTAATATTTATTAACTACTTCAGTTAACATTAACTATGCATAAGCATTAATTAGTCTTGGTTAATGTAAATTTCAACATTTACTAATACATTTTTATCATTGAACATCGACATAGATTAATTGTTTTCTAAATAATACATTAATTAATGTTAACAAATGATATTGTAAAGTTTTATCATACAATTATATATATATATTTTTTTTTAATTAATACATTTTTAAAATTAAAGTATTTACAAAAATGTTTATAAAATTTTAAATGAAAATTTACAATTATTTGTTTTAATATTTTGTAATTCAAGACATTTATCATATAATAAATAAGAAACAAATTGTATTGTATCGTATATTATTTTTATTTTTATCATTTCAATTATTTTTAGATTTGTTTTTTATATAGTGTTTAGTTTTTTTGTTCTTGTCTTTAATAAATCGCAGTTAATGAAACCATTTTTTTTTTCAAATTGATTTTATTTTGACTTTTTTCTGTCTGTCTCTCGTCTGCCTCTTTACCTTGAGCATGAAACGCGTACGTTACACAAACTCTATTAGCGTCTGAACCTTAATATGCGTACGAGCTAATAAGCTACGAGGCCTGTACGCTGTAAATCACTGCACTCTTGTTCTCCAAATAGTCGGCAGAGAGACGTGCTAGTCATTCGTAGCAGAGGCCAGTGTTGTTTGAGTTTAGCGTGACGGGTTCTGAAAGTGATGGATGGCCATCGTTCCCTTTGTTTATCTCCGCAGATATCTGAATCCTAAAACGCATGAAAGATCTGAGAAATCGAGCTAAATGTATTCAGCTGAGAGCCGAAGGTCAAGCTAACACATTCGTGTTTTTGTGTGCGTGTGTGTGTGGTGCCTTGATTCAATTACTAGCTGTTTTCTGAAGGGATTTGTGTTGCTCATATAGGCAGCCGTATTGTGGAGTTCATTTCGCCTTATGAAGTGCAGAAGTATTGAGTCGTCTGATATGAATATTACTTTCATGGATCAAATAAATCACAGTCTGTAGTTTTTGTAGCATTCATATCTATCGGTGTAGATGGGAGGGTCATGCATCCGTTGCTGTGGCTTTGTGCTTTGTAGCTCCGCCCACTGTGGAATCTGATTGGTCCAAATATAAAAAATTGCATTATTAAATATTAAATATGGTCCAAATGTTAAATATTAAAATCTGTCAATTAATTATTATTATTTTTTTCAAATAATTTTATTTATTTTTTGTATTTACATTTTTTACATTACGGTTCAATTATTTGTCTTATTTATGGTTGATTATAAATAAATCTAAATATAATAAATACTTATATATATATATATATATATATATGTATAATTTATTCATTTATTTTTTAAATATATATTCTATGTGTCTAATTGTTTGTTTCTGTCTGAAATTAAAAAAACAAAACAAAAAAAAAAAAACAAATCGATTAATAGCTTGGATTAAAATATGATTTAAAAATCCACTCAGTTCCAGTTTTTTTCCAGAAGTGGTTCTCGACTTCTGAACCCGGTGTTTTCCCAGTGAACCCGTTTAATGATGACTGCAATGCCTCCTGACAGGAGTTTTGAACACATGACGAGCAAAATCAGCAACGAATCCTATAAAATCAGCAAGAGTTCGTGTCCGAGGAGCGCATCGATTTCTGCACGCGTGCCAAACATGCATCAGATCTAAACACACACACACACACACACTCACACTCACACTCGACGGGACGCATGCGGCAGCACCAGAACACACGGACTCTACCGCTTCAGTAATAAGATGCAGGAGCTGAAGGAGGCGCGGATGTGTGTTCATAGACTCACCGTGGGCTTAATGTCGGAGGAGTGTGCTGCGTTTCAGAGGTCAGAATCAGACGCTCACTGCTGCTTGGGAAGGTCTGTGTTTTACAAGGGCTCCGTTCCAACATCATCTTTCACTGCCTACATAGGCAGCTACCTACTGAGATGACATCTTTTATTAAGACTGAACCGAACCTCGTGACTGATTTTGTACAACCTGTAATCCTTTCAGTGCTCATATATATAAGCAACACTTCTTATGCTTCCTCAGTCATGGGGGGAGGGGGGGGTGTTAAGTTTAACAAATTATATATATATATATATATATATATATATATACACACACATATAAATGTTATATATATATATATATATTACATTTATATGTGTGTGTGTGTGTATAAAATATCCATATCCAATATATATATATGGATATATAGATATATAGATATTATTGATTTTAAACAAAAGATCAGTACAAGGAAGGTCTTAGGTTTCAGAAAATATTATTTACATATTTTTTTCTGTCTTAACTTTAATAAAATTGTTTAATATTAATGCATTTGTTCCATATTATTTTTAAAAATACTCAAATATAGCCGATTTGATAAATAAATAAACAAAAGACAGGTTTTAATGGTTTATTTTTTGAGACTTCAGTATGTTCTTGATTAACCTTTATTTATTTATTTAATATAATTAAAAAAATAATAATAATAATTTTCCAATCTTTTTTTTTTTTACTTTTTCAACAATGGGCCATTAAAATGAACAGTTTAGCTTTCATAAAATATCCTATAAATTAAAACAATTTTTTTTTAAAAATTCAATTACCTCAATTACTTTTAAGTCAATAATTAAATTTTTTGGTACAATGTTCATATTAAATTTAAAAAATATAACAAATTTGAATGAATGAATGAATGAATGAATGAATGAAAAGCCAGGTTTTAATGATTGAATTAAGTTAAGTTGAATTTGGTACTTCAGAATGTTTATAATTTAACTTTTCTCCCCAGTCTTTTTAAACAAATTCTTTTCTTTTTCAAAGGGTTTTAAAATGAAATAAATAAATGAATCTTAAAAAAAAATATTCTTAAAAAAAAAAAAAAAAAAAAAAAAAAAATATATATATATATATATATATATATATATACAATTTATATATTTAAGTTTATGTATGTATGTATATAATATGAATGTCTAGTTTTAATGAGATTTTTAGTTATTTAATTCAGTTCAATTACCAATTTAATTTAATTTTGGTACTTTTGAATATTCAGCATGTTTATAATCAACTTAATGAATAAGAAAATACATAATATATAATATAAAATAATGCTTTTAAAATTAAATTGTTCCCATATTAATGCATTATTTTAAAAAATACAATAAAATAAAATGCATTTCATTAAAAAAAATAAGAATATAAATATATATATATATATATATATATATATGTATGTCAAGTTTAAATGATTTAATTAGCAGATTTTGGAGTACTTTTCAATATTCTGTATGTTTATAATCACCGTTTTGACTTCATCTGCCATCTTGGATGTTATTTTTTCCCCCTCTGGGCTCATTGCAGTGCATTCTGAGGTTTACTGCCAAATATGCATGTGAGTCTGCCTTCAGATGTGGACCAAAGGTTTTAGAAGGAAGCGATTCGCTTTAGCTCTGTTAGCGTGCTATCATGCGTTCAGGAGTGTGTGTTAGTTGATGTGTGTGTCGTGGCAGAGGAATCCGGCCGGTTTATTACAGTGTGAGCACTGAACAATGGCTGTGTACTTGCCATTTATCTGTTTGTGTCCTCCAGCGATGTCCAGCTCAGCGTTCAGCCGCAGCGCGACACACGGATGCCCGCTCAATTATCAGAGCACCACCCATGTTCTGTCACCTCCTAATTAAAGGCCATCTAAATTGAGCCCCGGGCATGCGGCGGCCTGTAGTTTTTCCTCGTAGGCTAAATAAAGTCGATGCCAGGATGAATCGATACACAAACACAGCAGGCATTTTCCAAAAAAGGGTACAAATATAGGGCTTGAACCTTTAAAATGCCACTTTATTTTTATAGTAGGTGTTTAACTTGTAGAAAATGTTGTTTTTTAGGATGTCAAATTATGTTTTATGTGTGTGTAGGATTGTATTTTTAACAATCCTTTAGCCAAATTCGTGTGTTTAAATCTCTGATTTTTATAAGAAAACAGGAGATATTTTGAATGAAAAAATAAATGTAATAAAATGTTAATAAAATTTATACAATTCATTATTTAATACTTGTTTAAATATTATTCATTGTTTATTTAAAAATGTTTTATTTGAATCTAAATCCAATTAGTATAAAATGTCAGTATGGATGTCAAGACTTTTAATAACTGCTTTTTCTCATAAATGATGAGTGCAAAAATTTACATAAGAATAATATTTATGTATACAAATAATAAAACATTATCAATAGTACTGTATTACCTTTATGAATGTGAAAATATTTATTATTAATATTTAAATGCATACATTTATTATAAATATTTAAATATGATTAATTGTTTTAAAAATTACATTTTGTTTAAAGGTAATAACAATGCCAGAGATGGTATCAGGACCTTTGATAAATGTACAGATCTCATAAATTAAATCAAATATATTTGTTTGACCATTTATCTCCTCCAATAATTTGGTTAAAAGGTTGAAAGTTTGATCTTGAACGATGCAAAAACATCGGAAAATTTGCATGAAAATAACATTAAGTACTCAAAATGATGCTATTAATCATATTATATTAATTTATTATAAATATTTAAATATTAGTAATCATTTAAAAATGCACTGTTTAAATCTAATAACAATGAATACAATAGTTACATAGTTTTTTTATTATTATTAACTATTTGTAAAATAAAACAGTTATTTTAATTTTACTTTTTTTTTTCTTGCAGTAATTGACAGGTTGAGCTTGACAAATGCAATTTCTGCGAAGATTTGAATAAAATAAGGTGTCCAAATGATGTCACAATTGCTTTTAATAGTTCCCACTCCAAAAAACATTGGATTTGTACCTCTATTTCTTTAAACGTGAAGAGACGCCAATGTGTATCCTTTTTGTGTGAAGAGCCAGCAATAATCTATGCGTCACGATATTTTAGGGCTGAGAGAGGTGCATTAGGACGACATGAAAGAGAGAGTCCAAATGGTCTCGCTCGACATGCTTTGCGTAGATTATAGGATGATGAAATGATCTGTGTGTGTGTGTGTGTGTGTGTGCGTGTTGTTGTTCATGCGTGTGCGTGTGTGTCGGCACAGGCAACAGCGTGTGAGCTGGCGGGGAGTTCCGGTCTGTGTGGAATGAGGAGGCGAGCGTGTGACTGTATGTGATGCACTCATATCCGCCCAAAAGAAGGAAAGGAAATGCAGAAAAACACATAACGAGTGAAAATAGAAATCACGGTGCATTAAGAATACAAGCGGCCACTGAATATGTGAAAATAGGTTTAAAGAAAGGTGGAGCCAGGCACCAAATGGACTGTGTCGTCCGGGACGACTGAATTTGACAACCTTTCAGTCATATACTCTGCTAGGAATTACCTCAAAATGTGTGTCCCTACATTTAGCGCTGATAAATGTATTCACTTCAGCTAGGGTCGCACTGAACACCCTTATTCGTTTAACTAAAAATGTTAGCTCTACCAAAACAACAAGATATTGATGTCTTGTGACTCAAACACAGGAGCTTTGATAGCTCAGATGGTGGCATGATTGTAATTTGTGCAAGCTAATATCATTAACTTAAGTGTCTAGTAAACAACCTATCTGTTAGCCATGAGGACACCGCGAAGGTTCGTGGTGCTTTTTCTGACTCCAAATAAGGAAGTATCCCAAGTATGTTTCATGTTGTTCGGATGCTTTCATGTGGCTTCTTCCCATACAACCATCTGAGGCCAGCGTTTGATGTCCGTTGCCATGTTGCGCGAAGCTCCATGCCGGAAAGTTTTAACATCTCAGGGAAGCAGCATGGTGACTTCCTGAACGTCTCTGTGGGCGAGGTGAAAATTTGGGGATTGTTGTGCACAGCTGGAAAAAGTCAAACTAGCCAGAAAAACTAGCCAGTTTTTTCTGGAAAAAGTGCATATTTACGCTCAACTTATTATTATGGTTGAGAAAAGTGTGAATTTTGGAGAATCCCAAGACTGGTATTAAAATATATTATGATTAGCATAGGTGTCCCGCAGGGTTCTGTCCTCTGTCCTATTGTTTTTTACTTAAAATTATATTATAGTGGCTTCTACAAGTCAAGCATGCCTAGTGATGTTTTATTTATCTTTGCTCTGAAGTGAAATACTCCTCCAATATGTGTTCACTAAAAACATCCAACATAACGGTAATAATTGTTCATCTGCTGGAGCTGCTCAAGGAGGGCTATTGATTTTCCTCCACTCTCTTTGGCTTGTTTTTCTTTATTTTGCCTTTGGATTCCAGCTCAGTGCGGTCGGCTTTTGCACAACCCGTTGTGAGGTTTCCTCCTGCTTCTTGGATGCCGTTCAAGCTGGAAAATAGTAACACGAGTGAAATTCGATTACGGCGACAGAAATGATGCTCATTTAAAAGGCATGAAAGTAGCTATCATCAATGGATTGCTTTGTCCTAGAAGGGGTTGCGCCTTTTAAAGATATGAGCCTCCGTTGTTGAAAAGGGTGCTGCTGGCATAAACACACACACACACACACACATGCACACGCGTGCGTGCGTGCGCGCTTGTCGCACACGCATGGTTTCATGCTTGTATTTTCATTTATAGCCAGTGCCTTTTTTTCCAGATTTAAAGGTCTTTTTCAAGGCATTCAAGGCATTTTTTCAAGGCATTTTTTGCCCTGTTTTTTTGTGCAGTTTGCAGTTAAATGCAATGAAACATGAAGCATATTAACACAGTTGCAGTAACATAACCCAATGTGTGGACAACCATTTTATTATTTTTGTTATACAGAGCTATTTATTGTTTAATTTTTTAATTTAATTTAATTTTATGTGTCTGAATAATATTGGAGGATTGAGCTCATTTTATTTTCTCAAGTCTTCTCCTTCCTGCCATCAGAATTGCAGTTAGGAGCTTCATTCGGGTTTCTAGATGATAAATATCAAAGACGGCTGACATTTGCCCTCTTAAATTCAGTTAGCAATGAGCAACAGCACGGATAAGCCTGGCAGCTGAATATTAATCTCTTTTCAGTGAATGTGATCAGAATCACTTTGCTTTTAAAATCATCAGAACATAGAGACACATTGTCTGGATTACTGCAAATTAAGAACCGTAGTACAAAATTCAGCTTATTATCAGAGGCATACAAAGCAAATGTGAAATTGAAAAGTGCTAAATCCGATTGTTATAGCAGGGTGCAAACTTTTGGTTAGTCCATGTATTCCTGGCACGTTGGTCTGTGGTGCTTGTGTGGGAAATACGGGTTCAGTTTAAGCTTGGTTCTTGTTTTGTTCCTGTTCCCTGTGGTTCTTTCCTATACTGTACTTTCACTAGTGGCAAAAGTTCAGAAATCCTTTGTCTTCTCAACAGACAAGTCAAGGTACACGGAAGTCAAGTGTGTCATGGAAATAGCTAAAGTGCCTCATGCATATTTCATCTAGATGGGTGTCTGAAATGGAGTTTGTGTGTGCGTGTGTGTGTGTGTGTGTGTGTGTTTGTGTGTGTAAGGGTTTTGTCCGGCTCCAGTATAGATTTCTGTCATGGTCTCCTCTGCGGATACTGTTACTCTATAGACAGGCAAAGATTCACTGGAGCTCAGCTGACGTGAGGGGCTTTAATGCTTACATATGCATCCAGTTATCCACACAAATAACCACGTGAATTGGTGCTAGTTCGAAAAGAGGCACATTTGTGGTTGTTAATCTGGATAATTTAAGTGATAACTTGATCTAAAGCTCCTTTTGAGGTTAACATCAACCCTTTCCCTATCACCATTTGGCTCTATTGTGTTATGTTAACACCATTTTTCAAAATCTAATCCATTCCCAATTGATAAAATCATGTCCTCCCTACATTTTCTTTATTAAACATCTAGTTTAGTTCAGAAACACATTTGTCTAGTTGAAGGGGTTTCAAATATTGACAGTATCTTGGAAAGTTAGTACACCATTTTTGGGGGCTCATTAAAATTGTTTTGGAGATTCCAGGGTGTCTTAGCAAACTTGTTTACTAGTCTCCCATGTATTTGTCTCAAAACATATCTCTTTTCAGCTTCTTGTACCCCAACAAGACAATTCCCAGCTAATGTTTGCTGAGCCACAGCCCAGGATCCATTGTTTACACAATGTTCAATTGTACCGTGGAGTCATTAATCAGTTTGGGGCCCCGCTGCCTCAGAGTTATTTTTATCTCCCAGCAGGCTCTAGAGTTCTTTCAGGGCAACCCTGCTTTTTATTCTAGACGCCCCTCCAGCACTACTGCCAACTTTACCGCTAGCCCTGTCTATAAATACATTCACCTCTTCTTGGAGGCTTTGAAGTCCTCATTCATGCTTCTTATGCACCCTTCAACTTCAGAGTCCAATGGCAGACAGGAAGTCATGTGGCCCCTTCTCTTTCCAGAGTTGTGCGGGTCACAGGGAATGGCAGGATTATTCCCATGATGGACAGTTAAAAGAGCAATTGCCAAGTTGGCGACGAGGGTAGAGTCATAAGCAGCCCCTCGGCATGTACTTTTTTTTTTCTGTTGCCATGGAGAGCGCCAACTCACCTGACCTTTGACCGAGCACTTGACTGAAACCAGACTGTGAGGCTGAACATGTGGGTGGAGTTTCAGCGCCCTACCATAAACTCTGTTAGAAACATCATTCTAGTCTGAACTCTCCTATATGAAGGTGCTGTAAATTATAGAAAATATTACCCAGAATAGCAAAAAAAAAAGCCCTTCCACTCCATCTCCATGTATTTTTTTTTTCTACTTCCACCCCATCAGCTCAGTGTCAAACCAAGTTCTCCACAGTTACGGGGCTAAAAGTGAGTTTTCCCAGTCCCTCTATTTTTAGCCTTCGCCTCGGATGGAGATGAAACGGGAGCTGAAGGAATAGGAGGAATTTGGGTTTTTCAAGAAGCCATCATTTCATTTTTTTTCTTCTTTTTTTTTCACATAATCTGCCAATACATGCCTATTGTTTTTGTTTTAGCCACAGCAAACACAGCCAATTCCTTCGACCAGGGAATTCCCAGAAAAAAGGCAAACTGCTTTCTCCCTATGGCATGCACGGTCCAGCTGGAGTGTCTACCTTTTTTGCTAAACTGTTGTGAATTCCCATGGTGTCCTGGGGTCACATCAGGCTAGACAGTTCTGTCAGGGGTCATATCCTGTGTAGTTGAAAGCTAAACTCCAGTGTGGCGTTCTTCAAAATGCAAGGTTGCCCATTCTACATTTAAATCTCCGTTCCGTGTAGCTGTTCATAAACAGCCATGTTTTGTATGTATTAATTTCGTTTTTATCAATCAATGTTGTCTCGAGTCCTGGGGAGATCCTATCCACCACTCCTGTCTGCGCTGAATGCGAAGTGAGCCACTTGACTTGCAAATGGATGCAAACGTGAGTGGCGTATCACGCTTGGGTAACTGAAGAAGGATCAGTGACGCTTCCCATAGGCAAAGATTTATCGGCGGCTCCCGGCTCTCCAGAGGACAAGCCAGCCTTCCCCCTTTCCTTCTGTCTGTGTGTGCAACCTGCAAACTCCCACCTCAGGATTTAATGGAACTTCCGGGAGACTTGCCATTCATGGTACAGCGACTGCTACGCCGCTCTCAACAGCAGCCTTAATTGCTTTCAACACGGTGGCCGTTTAGTTAAAACAAGCTTGCTGTCAGGGAACATCCGAGTACATTCAACCCTGAAACATCTCATGCAGGCTAATCTCCGCCACCGCATTGCCACCTTCTCGAACCCACAGTAAAATCCCAAGCAAGGCGCCTTAGATTAACTTTTAGGCCCAGGGAGCCGATGATGAAATAACTGTGTTAAGCTAGCGTGAAACTTCCAAACCAAGACTCCCCGCCTCGGCAACACACGCTAGCCTAAACGGACCCCTGCAGCTCGGACCGTCTGTTTGACATTGATACTTCTCAGTACATAATTGATATTCACCTGTCTCCTCTTAGACAAGGGTTAGATTAAGGTTAAAACCGGGGGGTTTGGAAATGCCGTCCTTAGGTTTATTGGCAGAAGGTTGAAATGGCAAATCAGCTGAGATTGTCGCCGTAATGAATTCGTCCCTAGCCGTAAAACCTCTCCCCATACATTAACCTGCTCTTTAAAGGTTAGCGTACGCCCTCGTTCCAAGGGTACGGAGCCACTGCTAAGTGCGCCGCTCACGTAATGTCGCCATTGCTGCAGCGTGCTCCAACTAGCCTGATTGTCCCCATCATATTGTGTTTATGAAAAGATATTTCTCTCACAGTGGTGGCTGATTAGCTAACTAATTGTTAGCGGCGTAAAGGGAGGCCAGGCTCAGACGTTGGCATGCAGAGAGCTGCGCATAACAGTTCCACTCCCACACTCTCATTAAAATACCATTCGGAGACGGGTTATTTATTTTAGCTGTGGAATGCTGGGAAGGGGGCTGCCTAGCACAGGGAGGAGAAGGTAGTTTATGTCGTCCGAGTGGACAGCTGACTGTGGTTATTCCACGTTGACACGGAATATGGGATTTGGTTTTCGCAAAACTTACGATAATTATCCCCACTGCAAGCTAATGAGAGTGGAGGGTAAACAAAAACAATATGCGTTGTCATTTATGTGAGGATGCTAATTTCTGAGGTCTTTCATCCTTCGTTTGTAACGTAAGCTAGTATGCGAATTATGAAGGTTTCAGGGGGTGCGACTTTTCTAGCACATTTCATAGTTTAGCAATTTTTTTAGCAAAATTTTGTGCAGTTTTTCAGCTTTGTTTAGTGTTTTTTTTTTTACCACAGTTTAGCGGCGTTTTCTAGCACAGTTCTGCTCAGTTTGCCAATTATCTGAACGACTTAAATGTAGCTTGTTTGTGCTACATTTTCAACCTCATGATGGTGATAATGACAGCACTTGTCACTTTTTGTTAGAGCTTTATACTGTTGCTCCCCCTCTCAGGAAAATATGATTTCTGTTAGGTAGCTTTTATTTAGCAACAAAAGGAACTGTTGTAGTTACTGAAACTGTTTTTTTTTTTTTTTTTAAATCTTATTTGTGTGTTTGTAGGAATATGTAGTTTTTAGTCTGACATTTTGTTTTGATGTTCTTGCAGAGGGTTTGCAGAAGATTCAATTCTTGGATGTTTTCCCTTGCTGTTTTTTTTTTTCTTTTTTGACAGAAAATGGGTTTCGTGAAACATGCACATTTTTGCCAGTTTCCTTCAACAACCCATCAAGCCTCTTTTGTGTGGCCGCATGCCTTCCGTTTGTTTATGTGTGCTTATAACATATTGTGTCTCTGTGACTGCCTTTCAATCGTGTGTGAGACCGAGAGCTCCCCACTTACAGATTGAAGATTGTTTTCTCTAGCCGAGTGGTGGCTGAGTGAGAAATCTGGAGAGAAAACGAGGGATGAGGAATGAGAGGGAGAGCGAGTGGGAGAATGTCAGAAAGTCAGGGCAGATGGACAAAAGGCCCAGTGTTATCGGCCCCAGCAGATCGGCCCCCAGAATGCCACAGCTGGTTCACATTTCCACGGGGAGCGATGGCGACCGGCTGCACTCCTCTCTTACTGACCCCATCTTTTTCTCTCACACACATACTAAATCTGGCCCTTAGCACATACTCACTGAGCTACACTGCACCACAGACCCTGACTGTGTTCGGAATGAAATACTAGTTTACTCCTTACTACAAATTATGCAGCATATACTGCATAGTTTTTAAAAACAGCATGTTCAAAATGGAAATCTAGCTTATTCCTTACTGAAAATTGTGCAGTTTATACTGCATACTAGTTTTTAAAAACAGCATGTTCAAAATGGAAATCTAGCTTATTCCTTACTGAAAATTGTGCAGTATATACTGCATACTAGTTTTTAAAACTGCATGCTTGGAATTGAATTGAATACTAGCTTACCTCTTTCGAAAAATTGTGACGCATATACTACAAACTGCATACTTGCTTTTAAAAATTGCATGTTCAGAATGGAATTCTAGCTTACTCCTTACTAATAATTGTGCAATATATACTGCATACTAGTTTATAAAACTGCTTGTTTGATGTGTTCAATACTAGCTTACTTTGGAAAAAAATTTTAAGCATATACGACATACTGCATACTAGTTGCATGTTCAGACTGGAATACTAGCTTACTCTTTACTAAACGTTGTGCAGTATATGCTATATACGGCATGTTAGATTTTAGAAATGGCATGTTCGGAATGGAATACTAGCTCATTCCTTACTACAAATTATGCAGTATATACAGAATAATAGTCTTTAAAAACATGTCCAGAGTGGAAATCTAGCTTATTCCTTACTGAAAACTGTACAGTAGGTACTGCATACTAGTTTTAGAACTGCATGTTTAAAACGGAATACTAATTCTTTCTAAAAATTGTGCATTATATACTACATACTGCATATTAGTTTTTAAAACTGCATGTTCAAAGTTGTATTACTAGCTTAATCTTTACTAAAAATGGTGCAGTATATATTGTACACTGCATACTAGCTTTTAGAAATTGCACGTTTGGAATGTAATACTAGCTTACTCCTTACTAAATTAGTTTTGCAGTATAGACTGTGTTCTGCACATTAGTTTGTACAATTTTCTGTAACAGCATGCTATGTAGTCAGCGTTCTAGTATGCTACATTTTCTTCAGCAAGTGGGATCTAGAAATCATCTTGTACATAAAACCCCAAAAAAATATTCTTCTGCAGTATCCATAATAAACAATGCTTTTTCCTCTGTAATTCTATGTTCTAGTAGCTTCATGACCAAAACAAAGTTAAATTGAGCTTCAAATAGAACTTAATTTTGGAGATCTAACAGCATGCTGTGACAGTTTATTGGGCAAAATTAAAGGAACGTTGAGTTTATTGGCTGTGCAATATGTGAATGTTGTTTTCTCCAGTGTTTTTGTTGTGGCGCTTCACATTCTTGCTTCTAAATTGACTTGCACACACAGAAACTACCCTTAATATGGCTCGTTAGGCAGTGCCTCTGTTTTTCAACTGTATGTGTTCTAGTTCATCATTTTTACGTGACTCCAGACGAATCTGTTTTCATCCAGATCCACCATGTAGTCCCTGCATGTGTGTAAGCAACCCCCCACCCGTGTGCTTCCGGGGAATAGCTTGCTCTAGTAAACAGAGCTCCCTGCGCAGTTTCTCTCATGTGTGTTCCATACATGAGCTTATTCAATCCCACTCTGTAATCCCTACTGCCTGTCTGTTTGGCCCCTCGGGCCTTGTTACCATTCACACTTGCTCAATCAAGCTCTTGCTCGCACAAGACTGCACAATTCTTATTGCCCCCGCTTGATCAGAGAGGGAGAGGGAATGTTTTCCATGCAAGACTTATGTGATTATTTCACTTACATTTGCAAGTGCACCCTTAAATGATGCCTTTCTGGGAGTGTGTCTCTGGTAGTCTTTAGCCTATACAAACTATTGTATATATATATATATATATATAAAGATGGAGATGGATAGATAGATTACCCATTGTGTAACTCACCCAAATTTGAATCCAGTTCAGGTCATTTTTGTCTTTTGAATATGAATTTTTGTCACATTTTTTCACATTTTATTGGCATAAACCTAACTTCATTATAGATGTACTATTGTACTATTTTTAAGCAGCCATTACTGCTGCGGGTTTTTTTTTTTTTTATTTTATTTTTTTTTACTAGTGTTGTTGTTGCTATAAAACATCAGACCTTTGTTAGATTTGGTCTGCTGAGCCTGTCTGGAACCCACATTTTCACCATGGGAATATGCTCAAGGTTGCTAGGCTTGGGAGAAAGCATCTCCCCTAGCAAGGTATGCTGTGGAAAGTTTCCCTTGGACTCGATATGATTTCTAAAGCACTCTGGAAACTCAACAATGCAGAGGTTTGCCAAGAAAATACATTTTGGGAAAGGCTTCTGCTTCTATTTTAGACAGAACTGGACAGCAGTAACAATACCCGGCTTGATATTCTGCATAAACATGAGTGTTTCAGAGTGAAACACAATCACACATTCTCTCGTTCTTCCCAAACACGCAGGCAGGCAGCTCTTCCCTTGAGATGGCAGATCCGAGCAAGCCATATGGAGCAGGCTGCATCTTGCTGAGCACGCCTGACGACAGCCGAACAGCTTGGGCTGTACTGGAATGACAGCCTTCAGTTCTTTTACCAGGTTTTCCAAAACCTGCTTCTTTTGCTCTCTCCCACCCTCTTCGTTTTTCACTGTACTTTTTCCCCCTTTTCATAACCAAACAGATGGAATAAGGGACTAGCATCACATGTTTAGCAAGCAAACACACTTATCTGCTGACAGCTCCATCCTGGCTTAACAATCTGTCTCATTCAAGCACCTCCCTAAATGATGCCACATAACCACCCTTAGGTGTCGTCCCAGAGTGCACTTGAGGGCCTAGCGCTCGCGTATAAGGTGCCCGCCTCATCTTCCCTCAGAGGAATAGATGATGGGAATAGCAATAACACAAGAGGGTACCCCTCGAACACAACCTTCCCCTTTTGAGGGAGCTAAACTGATAACTATGGCAACGTAAGGTTGTGGTGTTCTTTTTCATTTCATTCCCTCCTAGCACAGTTGGTGGTTCACCACTTGATGTGTTCAGCTCTTCTTCGGCACCTCCTCCTACCCGTTTCTCCATAATCAGCAGACGCGCCGCACCAGGTGGCTGGACCGGAGAGACCAGGAGAAAAGAGCGTCACAGCTTCTTAATTTAAAGTATTCAAATTCCTCGCGAGTGATTTTGATTAAGTCGGCCCACACATTCCCGTTCACGCTCAGCGGGTACTAACGAGACTTGGGCGGTGAGAAGGAGAAGGGGGGCTTCCTAGGCTGTAATGAACAGAACAGCTCTCTGCTTCCTTGTGCACACAAAGAAACTCTAGCCCAAAGTATCGATGTTAGGTTTGAAAATAAAGTAGCTGTATCTAAGATAAGAATTAGAGTCTATTTGTCTGCATCCGATTAAGGATCTCATGAGTGTTCCTTGGCTAATAGTAGGATCTCTAACAAGTCATCGAACCTATAGTATTGGATTAGCTTTCCCACAATTTCACGTTTTCGGTCAGCGCTGCCAATTGTTACAGTAATGAAAAATTGATTGTTGTATAATCAGCCTGACTTGCTTGCGGGAAAATGTTCTTCTGTCAATTCCATCTGCCCAGTCAACCAATCACCGAGATCGATTCATTGGATTGCCCCGATTGTGTTCTCACTCTCCGTCCTTCCCTGAGCAAGGAAAGATTTACTCATCTCGTTTTTCCCTCTCTTATTTAGGCCCGTTGTTCCATGAATGCAAGTCAATTGAGCGCTGTTGATGGAGGGGTTCTGCGAAAGGACAGAGCGAGGCTCCCGGTGTAGCGCTGTCATCCTCTTACCTGTTCGTTCTGCTGACGTTTGTCATTTCTTTGACCGCTCGGACCCTCTGGACGAGCTGGAGGCCGTGGGGTGGCTGATGCGCCACAGCTAAGTCGAGGTACTGTCTCGCAGCTCAGAGGGCCTGTCAGATCTCTTTAGAGATAAAGAAACGAAGGCGCCTCTTGCTCTCATGCTGACTACACCTCACACCATGCAGCTCTGACTTAATGCCTGATACAGTGTTGAAAAGGGCCGGTTGCCTGACACGAATGAAGCGCCCACAGGTTCGTTCACGGCACGCAATGCTGGCATCTTTTAATGCTGCTGTTCGTATTGTGTGGAAATGTAGGAGTTGAATGCATTTTGTTTTTGATGGTTTTGCAATATTATTCCCAGCAAGTGTGGTTCCTAACAGGGAGCGCAGGAATGCTGCATGGTTAAAAAAGAGCTTTAACCAGCTGCTTGACCTCTCACCTTTGATCCCTCCTGCAAGTCTTCAGTTGTCCGAAGAGGTAATAAGAACTTCTTTTGGGTGGCCAGGGAAGGATTTGTTGGGCAATGGTCAGGGTGTATACTGATTCAACACAGCCTCGGAGAACACTGCATGTCCTTCATGAGGACGAACTCCAACAATAACCTAGTGTTTCGATGCCTGTTTATGAGTGGTACTTTCATATGCGGACAGCATAGTCTCTGTTTCCACAGCGGCTCGTTCAGGGACACATCAGAATATCTAGCTGCCCAAGTTGAGGCTAACAACCCCTCTACCCCATTTCTACTGAGCATGTGGGGTCACCTCACCTCCGACCCCGCTCCTATTCTACAATCCCTCCCTTGTGCAGTCCAGTCAGCGAGATTAGTAACATGGGAAAGCACGACTGTGGTAGAGCTCCCGGGACTCTATTTGCCTTTCCTCCTTGCAGCTTTTATAATGGCCGTAAAAAGTGGCCAGTTGTTATTCTCGAGCTGGGATGGAGGGAGGTGACAGACAGGAGACTCAAACCCAAACCTGGCCATCTGTTTTCTGTCTTCAACACGTCTCTCTCTCTCATTCTCTCTATTCAGCAGGCTGAGGGGAGGGAACCGCATCTACTCAGCCCAGTCGTGAACCCGGGGACACTTACCTCACTCGCACACATTCACCTCTGCCTCAGTGCGCTTTCTCCCGAGGCTCCAGTCGCGGTCAGAATGAGATTATACACTCCTGCACCCACTCACCACAGCGCTGTCATGTAATTACAGTGGTGAGGAGTCAACGTGCTTGAGCAAAATGGTTTTATTATGGTGAGTAAAGGGGCGAAAAAATCTGAATTCCCCATTTGTTGCCACAGCGCTCTTCGTAATTCGGTGCAGGCCCTGTCGAGTGGAGCATGTATAAACAAGGTGACGAATTGACCCCGGGGTTGTTAATTAGCACAATGAAGTTATTTCAGTTAATGGTACTAGGGGGGCGCTGGCGTCCTTGAGGAAAGAGCTCTTAATCTGAACAGCTCCACTTGTGTAGTTCAGGTGCAAACTGCCTCTCAGCACAGAGGAGGGTATGCTAGTGTATTTAGGTTCAACAAAACTACCTGTGTTGTTCCGTTTAGCGCCCAAATACCAGGATGCATTGTATCCCACCATCAGTAAAAAACAAGAGCTTGCATTCATGTTGGGATTCATTGCTTCCCACCATGAGAGCAGGATGTTGTCTGCAGTGTAGAGCACTAACATCCTGCCTGCGGCAGTGTGGTTACACCTAGCCTAAATGGATGTGCAGTGCTGGAATGCTAATGCAGCCCATCCACCCCGCCTCGGGCTGCGCCGCCAATAACAGTGAGTGGCAGCGTAATTGTCCACCTTTGAAAGGAACCATCCCATCCTCCGGAGCAGCTGCCGAATCATAGGTTGCCAGCTTCCCAAATAACGATTTATTTACCTTGATTTGAATGATTCCATACTGCAATCCCACAGCAACTATGTGGAGCTGCTATTTACCCAGCTAAGAAAAGTATTCCAATTTCCAAGGGGCACCTGCGCTTAATGTAATTTTATTCCTCGCTGGGGTCCGGAATATAAATGCGCGCCAATATTTCCGCCTCTAGGGTGGCCCTTGAAAAGCTCTTAGTTGGGTCTTAAAGGGCAGGCATCGCATGTAGATGGCTTGGCGAGAATCCAGAACGTAACGTCATTGTTCTTTCAAGGACTAATGCAGATCGCAGCCAGGCCGAATTTGTAATTAAATTGGCTTTTCTGAAAGGTACAGTCGAGCATGTCAAAGACTCAATGAACTGTCTTTTAGACAATATGTCCTACACTGAAAATATCCAGCTGCTTTTCCATTTTAGTGCACAATCAGGAAAATTGAGGGTGATGCTGATAGGCAAACCAACACTTTTGCAAATGAAATGGCTTTACGAGTGCTGTGTTGACATTCCTGCAGCTCAAATAGCAGAGAATTAGCAATGCCAAGGTCATGGGTTCGATTCCCAGGGAATCCAAATTTATACCTTAAAAGTAATGTAATGCAAATGTTGACACATTAGCAGTTGAAACACTCAGTTTGGGGTGGGATGCACTGAAGATGTAGCATATTAGTTCATCACAACCATTAAATTTGTTATTTCTATCGCTAGTCGGTTGAAGGTAGTAGTGGGCAATGGGGACATTCTCATTATAGAGAGTATTTTATTGGGTAAAAATGTACGTAGGACTGTCAGTCTTAAATGTGAATCTTCTAAAGGTTTATTTCATCAGTTTAGGAGTACGCTAGCACATAGATGTTAGCCTCAAAGCTAACAGATATGAACTAAAAGCATTCAAGCTTTATTTGAGCGCCGTGTATGACTGCATTGCAGCACGTCTGTTCCTCTCAGAGAAGTGAAAGGACTCTTGGATTTATCTCCCTGAAAGCCCAAAGGTCAAACGTGCCACCTGGTTTTCTCAGAATGACATATCAGCGTGAAGCAGCACTCGCTTTGTTCCGACGCAGGCACACATACACTCCCTCCGTTCTGGTAGTACTCAAGACTCAGAATTATGTAACGGCTGTTTGGAGAGGATATAGGAGAAAGACGTTTTCTTGGCAAAAGCCCCCTGCCTGCTTCTCTTGCCTCTCTCTTCCCTGCCACTGTTCTGCATCTTAAGCGGAGACAGAGCGACTCCTGCGTGTGTTATTTTTCATCAAACATTTCATCTCAGCTCCACGGCACATCTGCAGCGCAGGGAAAAGCTGTAGATCATCTCGCTGCCATTGTAAACAAACACAAAGGGAGGAGGCTTTGGTCACAGAAGACGTCGCTGTCTTCTCTCTGTGTCTCTGTGGATTGCAGCCATGACGGCGATGGCAGGTGTGTGCCTTGAAATGAGAGGCAATCACCTGATAATGCTGTGATTGTTATGCATCTGTGTGGCGCATTAGAGGGAGAGGATAGAACTGGCAAAAAATATTTACATAATGCTCCCGCAAATGCATGCAAATGCATATGATTACTCAACATTGGCAGTGTACGGCGAGGCTTTAGGATGAATCTCACTAAATCTGTCAAGAACATGTCCTGTTTATTCTCATCACAAGTCAGATTTCACCCTAAAATCAAAAGACATAAGTATGAAATTGTAGGTTACAGAGAAAATGAAGTAGATATAGTAGACATTTAGATATCTATTTATACATTCTCATTTTCCTATCTATCTATCTATCTATCTATCTATCTATCTATCTATCTATCTATCTATCTATCTATCTATCTATCTATCTATCTATCTATCTATCTATCTATCTATCTATCTATCTATCTATCTATCTATCTATCTATCTATCTATCTATCTATCTATCTATCTATCTACCTACCTACCTACCTACCTACCTATCTATCGTAGTATTTGTTGCGCTGTATTTAATGTTATAGTATTTAGTATATTTATAGTCATTCGAATAAGTTATATTATTGTTAATATCATTAATGCTAATTAATAGTAATAATGATATTTCTTGTAATTATTATCATAGTTATTATTATTATTTAACTTTAGTATTTTAATAAAAAATATATATATATTCATGTTTTTTGTGTGACATTTACTTAGTACTAGTGATTCTTTAGGGCGGAAAGCAAAGAAAGTAATTGGTAAAGTATCGTTAAATGCTTCCAGTGAGGTAGGAAGTAACATCAGATCAGTATTGTTTTTGTGTCACAATTATTGCACGTCACTGGTGCTGCAACTCTCAGGGTTCTTGTTATTGGATTTCACTGTGTTTTATTTGTATACAAACTTGGGTTTACCATTGACTTTAAGTGTCAGCTATACTGTCAGAACTGCAGTGGAAACTGTAGCTGAATTGTGAAAGCACCTCTGGCTGAATTTGCTGTAGGGACGAACGCTGGCCTCTCTTTCTGCACTATTCAAAATGGCAGCTTGGACAGCAAAGAAAGACAAACACGAACTCAAGCCACCTGGACTACACAGTCAAATCTGGCGCTGACATGAAAGCCAGATGTGTGTGTGCTCGAGCTCTCTCACTTTACGGCTGCGGACAGACACATAAGTGTGTGTGACCACAGGAGGAGTTGTGTGTCCTTGATAATTGGACTGAATCAAGAGCCATTCACAAGGGCCCCCGTTGCCCGTAGCATACGGAGGGAATGGCGCCATTACGAGGGGCTCTTTAAGGGATATTACATTCGCTCGTAAATAGAAATGGCCACGGCATTGTTTTATGAGACCCCTCTGAGGTCCTTTGTCTTGAATCTGGTTTTAAACCATCACGTTTTTTAGTGCGTGTATCAGCAAAAAATCAGGATTCCGTGTTCTTTTCCACTCATTTTTGGCAGTGGGATTGTGCGTAATGACACGCTACTCACTTCACAGCGTGCATGACTTGTTCAGCTAATATAGAAGTGTAATTAGCATTCGTTAGCATCGTGACACTGATAAATCTTCCTTTGTAATGTTGGGATGTTAGCAGCCCTGCTAGCATGCTATCACCTACAATATCTCGAGTCAAAGGTGACTGTAGTTAGGTTAAGAGAGCGTTGCAGACAAGTTGTAGCACGATGTCTTTGCGATCATGCCCGATTGCGCGGTTATCAGCAGTTTGATCTCTATATTGAGGAACGCTCTCTGGGGCGCTTAATTGGGAGTTTTAATTGGACGTTCGCCATGGTTTCTTCCCTCACACAGACTCACTGGGGACTCCGATCTGGCTTCCTCCTCTGATTATCCAGCTTTAAAAATCTCACACACACACTATCGTCCTCCCAGTTGTTATGCAGCTGCATCTGTTTCTTTTCTAAGCATCTGCATGGTAGTTTCTTCGTCGGCACGGACTGCTACCAGATTTTTGCATTCTTGCGTCAATCTGGTTGCACAAATCGGGACTTCACGTATGCACACATACTCAGTGCTAGATGTCTTTTTTTTTCGTTTCTCAGCACTGCAGATTTCATAATCATCACTCATGTTAATGCGAGTGCATTAAATGCAGCATGCTCTTTCCGCAGCCGCAGTTTGTACTTGGCCGTTCCAAATGTTTACGACTCTTCTTCGGTGTTCAATTAGAAGATTATTTCTGTTCACGTGCAAGAACGCAGTTGTGTCTTGCCCCATTTTAACACGCCTGTTATTCCTGCGACCGCAGGGCATGCATCTTTTCACGTACCCCAGTTTGAAATGCCAGATCTTTCAATCTTTCACTCTCTTTTCTGTCTGTCATCGTATCTTTCTGTTTCAGTGCCGAATCCGACATGTTAGCATTAATAATGCATGGAAACGTGCAGGATTAGGAATCCAGCCAGTCATGAGCGCAGCCCTGATTGCATCTGACTGCTGGTGCTCTCCATTAAAAAGAAAACGCACACTCGTACGGCATATCGCCATTGGCTGGAGGTAGCAAGAAAGATAGGAGATAGAAAGACCTGGAAAGATAAAAGATCTGGGCACGCATAAATGCACGTCTTGAGAGCAACTCGACTGACTGTCAGTGGTTGCAATGCTGGTATCTGCAGGCATCGCGTATCCTTGGCTCATAACGACTTGTTTAAAAAAGCTTGTGTTATTTGGAGTTTAGAGATATGGGGTTTCGCACCAAAACTGTTTGTATGTACCGAGTGTGGCACGATTTTGCATCAGCATCGAATGCATGCAACACATTAAGAATGGCATGCCAAACCATAATGGCATGATGCAAAAGTTGTTGCATAGTGGCTGTGCATGTAGTGTCACTCCCCAACAAGGCTATAACATTCACCTCTCCGTACAGCTCAATTATTCATACACACAGGTCCTTGTGCATATTGCATGACAGTGCAGTTGAAATGTGCTTATTTTCCCAGCCTTTGGGGACTAGCCAAAGTGGGGAACATGAATTGAGAGCATTTGATTCGCAAAACATCTATATTCTGACGTCAGCTGGGTTCATGAACTTTTGCACCAACAAATGCGACCGTGTTGCATTCGTGAAATTGAACCGTTTCGCACCAAGCGTGATACAAATTGACTGCTTTGATGAATGCATTGTTAGTTTGTTTAGTTGTAGCACATTGTTGCATTGAAACCTTCACGTTCCAGACATGGTGAACGGGAACTGCATTTGGAGTCTGACTTGGACAGCCAGCATTGGGGAGCGTCGTAAATCAGAGCGGACATATTCCTCCTCTTTGTCTGGGCATGCTGTGCCCGCTTTGGCCCTCTGTTTGTGGCGCTCCAGAGCCGAATCCCTCGACTGACATTTTCAATTGTTTATGTGAGGTGGAATTTCAAGTGTCGCCATGCAGGTTGACAGGAAACCCCAAGCTGACAGGCCAGCTGTCACTAGGTCCTCACTCGCGCATTATGACTTCCAGGCTCTCTGGAAACGTAACACGCCACACTAGAGGAGCACAAATAGCGGTGCAGACTGACATGGCGTGTGTGTATGTGATGGCTGTGTTATTGTGTTGATCGCAGCAGAAGGACACAATAGACTTATTATGAAAGTTTGAAGTGTTTCACGTGCCCTCCGGGGAGGAGAACAAGAGTGGACTGTTGCAGTGCGTTATGTCGGCACCCACAATCATATATCTTGGCTTCTTGAAGACATTTGACCATTTAGTTTTCAGTCTTGATGACTTGTTGAAAAAATCTTATTACAGTTAGTTATTTATATAATTTTTATATTAAAGAAATTTTGTGACAATATTATTGTAATATTTCATACAGTATTATTAATAGTATTTTATATAATATTATAAAAAAATATTGTTAATGTTTATTTTTTTGGGAATACACTTTGGCATTTTATTGCCAATTTATTTAGACATTTATCAGTTCATTTTGTGCTTAAATATAATATTTTATACAAAATATTTTTTTCGTTATTTTATGAAGAATGTGTCAGTACCATGTCTATATATGTCTTTAATTCTTTAATTTTACATGCTCATTTCTTTTATTTATACATTTAAATTGTTTTCCATCATTTAACAGTAAGTTAATCTTTGATATTTTTTTTTTTAGAAAATGTAAATATTTTTTTAAATATTTGATTAGTCTTGAAGTTTACCTTTTTTATTTATTTTTTTCTAGAAAATGAAAAAATAGTTTTATTATTATTTTTTAAAATTAATTCACTTATAGCATTTAGTGATTTTATTTCTAATTTATTTAGACAAAATATCATAGACTTTTAATATCAGCCATTTGTCAGCCATTTAGTAGTTCCTCAGCTTCCACTGTTGGTCCTCCACCAGATCCCCAGGGCACAAATTAAAAAAAGTGCCAGCTTGGACTGCGACTTGTTTGAACACCCTTACTGAGTCACACAGGCCTGGAGGTTCATCTACAGATGCCGCAGTCACTCTTTACAGAGTCTCAGCACTTCATGTCAACATCTCTTTCATTCTCGAAGTGAGCGAGCGCTTCCGAAAGCAACTACACGTGTTCGTGCGTCTCTTGCCATCTTGCCATCTGATGTTCTTGCCATCTTTAATTAAATGGTGTACAAGCACGTTCGCCGGGTTTCCGCCCCGCGTGTGTGAGAAACACAGCAACCCGCGAGTCGACTCCCAAGGCAGAATGCAATGATGGGGGGATTAATCGCAATTTGGCTAAAACAAAGAGACGCCGTCTGAAATATTGATGAGTGTCTTGGTAATTACAAGATGGGCGGATAAGTAAATAATGACGAGATCCAGCGATAAAGCCTGACTAATTATGAGTTGTGTGAAACTGTAATTGGGAGTCTGAGGGAATATGAACAGGCTCAAACTGAGCGTCCTGGTAAAGCGTGTGGATGTACTTAATGGTTGACTGGTGAAACAATGTTAACATTTTTGTGTTTATCTTGTCTGTCAGCGAGCGTCATTACTCATCGGCATTCTCCTGTTTTCTCTCCTCCAGAGTGCCAAACGTCCAGCGTGCCGACCCTTCGTCTCCAGCCTGTGGGGCCGCGGCTCTCCAGCCAGGTCAGAGGTCATCTGCAACATGATGCCAGCCGGCCACTTGCCCATCCTGCTCTCCCTGAGCGCCCTGCTGCTGTCTCCGCTGCTCACCGGCTCCTTAGCCTTATGTAAGAGCAAACTAAGATGAAATTGAGTTTAAGAGTCAAGTTTTAAGTCTCAAGTGTGTTGAAACTCTAGAATAGACTTTTTTTTTCTAGAATTAAGAGTTAGTGCCATGCAAATGTTAAGACTTTTGACCCAATATTGGCTGATTCAGTGGTTGAGGGTGGCCATTTTTGGGTCGACATGACATATTACCATTGCAATCCCAATAATTGCCAAATCAGTGGTTAAGGGTGACCATTTTGGGTCGAGATTGACGTTTTACCATTGCTGACCCAATATAGGCTGATTCAGTGGTTGAGGGCGGCCATTTTTAGACAACATAAGCTTATTCTCATTGCACATTCAATATTGTCTGATTCAGTGGTTGAGGGCAGCCATTTTGGGTCAACATTTACGTATTACCATTACAGACCCAATATTGGCTGATTCAGTGGTTGAAGAGTCAATATCATTGGCCTGCATACTTGTAACTATTAAAATGCAGGATTATTCTCATGAACAGAGGTTTAATCGTTTTAATAATTTTTAAAATTAAGACTAAACCCAAGCTTTACTTACGTGCTATTTGATAGGAAATTCAATGACAGTGTCCTTTTTTTTTTCTTTTTTCAAATATTTTATCTGTAATTTAATTAGTTTTATATATTTAGAATGTTTACATGATTAAATCCTGTCAGAAAATGTGTATTTTTAGGTCAATTGAACCCGAAACTAAGCTAATTATACAGCACTTGTTTAAACTGATTAATCAGCTAGTCATCCAGGCAAACCACCGACTAGTAGGTTTCATAATCATCAAAAACAAAACTGTGTGGGTTTAAGGATCTCCCCGTACACGTAGAGACGTGAACCGCGAGATCACTGTTTATCGGATTATTTCGTCTCTCTTTTCCGCGTGTATATCTCTTCATCAGACGGATCGGGGCCTGCGCTGTCTTTTAATTTCCAAGGCTCGAAGTCAGGATTTGTTCTGCACCATTTCTCCCCTAAGATGGGTTTAGAGACGCATTAGGGAAACAAAACAAAGAGTCAAGTGAAGTAAAGAGGGGCGAGTGCGAGCGCGGGATGAAAGCGGAGGTAAAGCCTCCCCCTGCTGCTTTCAAGCCTAAAATAGGTGTAATTCAAGCGCTGCCCGAGAGATAACGTGAGAATGGGCCGCTGTCAGATATGCCACGTCTTTGTGTGCCCGACATTGTTCTGTTCTCCTGTTTGTTGGTTTTGTAAGGCAGCCCAGAAGCTAATGTACATCTGACGCAATGAGGGTGAACAAAACTATTACTAGTCATGGGTTGCTTGAACGTCTACTTGTATGACTTACGTTTTATTCAGGTTCACGCTTATAAAGGGGTGTTTATTTCATATGCATTCAGGAATGGTTAGATGTAGCGCAACGGAATGGATTTTCAAGTTGGTCTGTTTTGACGCAATCTTAAAAAACGAAGTTTGGAAATGCAAAAATGGCACGAAACTTTATGCATTTTAGAACGCAACAAAACACAATCTAGCTAAAAGCGATTGCGTTGTTTCTCAAATTCTTTCGAGTTTTTATTGCGCTTTTGTAAATTTTGTTTCTGGCCTTTTGTTTAGAACTAATTTCCAGATAAAGACTAAACTCAAGCTTTACTTAACGTTAGTGATAGTTCACGATGGTCAACTAATTCACTAGCCTTTCAAAAACCAGCTAGTCGATATATTTTTCCGTTCATATACTTGCATCCAAAATTTGACTTGTTGGCGTTCATATACTTGTGTAAAATGTATGTCTAGCCTTTGTTTATGACTAATTTCAAAGATTAAGACTAAACATTAGCGATGATTCACGATAGTTGACCAATTGACTAGATTTCCAATAACATGCCTGTTTTTATTTTATTTGCATTTGCATACTTGTGTTCAAAATGTGTATTTTTTGTGTTCAGTCCAAAATTTGGCTATTCTTTGCCTTTGTATACTTGCGTGTCTCCTCAAATTCTTTAAAAAGAGACCCAAAATAATCCATAATTGTCGTACTTTTTTTTTCATCTTGCCAAAACAGCAGTAAAATTAAAGTGGATCAATTAAGAAATATTTGAGTTCATATTGAGATCTCTGACAAATCTGAGCACAGTTTGAGACGTTAAAATCTCAACTGGATGCTAGCCTCCGTTTGTTGTCTGTTTATGCTCAGTGTAGTCTAGGACAAACAACTGAGACATTAACGAGATCATATATGTGTGTTTTTTGTTTTATTATGCACCGCCTATGACTGTAGGATATGTAATTTCTCACTATCAATCCAACTCTCTCTTCGTGCCGTGACGCCCTCAGTATTGCTCTGCGTGTCTGTGTTTGTGTCTTCTGTGTGATTCAGATGTTTACTAGGCAGTGCACATCGTCCCAGAGCTCTAATCACCCCCCCCCCCCCCATCCCCCAAACCCCTGGCCACCAAAACCCTCTGCACGGAGCCGTCTGATTGGCTGCGACGTCGTCCACTGTACTCTCACAGGCTCTGATCGCTAATTACTGTCTCGTCAGGTTGTCGTACAGCACAGCCAGCTGAACGGGGGACATTTTGTTGTTGTTCTTGTGTCATTTTCAGTGTCTGAGAAGCTTTGAAAGTAATTTGGGAAGGTTATGCTAATATTTTTGGAAAAAAAAAAAGAGTTAGCATTTAGATGTCAAAAGTTAGCAGTTAACGACAGTTGCACTTAAATATAGAAATAAAAATAACTGATTAACTTGAACTGTTTGTTGTTCGCTTGAGTTTGGAAACAGTCAAGTGACTTTTTGGAAAGGAGTTAGCCTTTAGAAGCTAAAACTTAGCAGTTAGCAACAGCTGCGTTTAAAGTTACATGAACAGTTTTAGCTGTTCACTATTAGACCTCATAATGCTTTTTATTAGAGTCTGCAAACAGTCAAGCTACTTTTTTGGGAATGAAGTTAACACTTAAATACTAAGTGTTAGCACTAGCGTTAAGTGACAGCTACACTTAAATTTACAAATAATGATTGAAACTACAAAATCAGATTTCCTAATGAAATTTTAGGATTGTACTATAATCGCATCGGCTAGCATGGTGCTAAAGCTATGTGTGCAATACAACATGACATAAAAACTGCAAAGTAGCATGTTTTCATGCTACACTGCTACTAATTGGAAAACATTGCCTGTTTCTAAGCTAGTAGCATCGCATAGATAAATCAATTGTCACATTTGTTTTTTTTTTTCTCAGAAACGCATCCAATTGTGGATGTAAATTGGGTTGTGATCTCTTTCATATGGACTTTAAATGGTTTTTGTTCTTATGAACACCTGTTTTAAAGGCGCCGTTCGGCCCACACACGCCGCCCAGGTGGATTTGTGGTTGCTGTGTTGTACAGCTGCGCCACACACGGGCCTTTACTTAGACACACACACACAAAGCGAGTGGATGTCACCTCTGCGAGAGGTTGCCAACTGCATGATGTCATCCTCACCGCCTCCCTCTCGCTCGCTCATGCTCTCATAAATCAACATGTGGAGGAGACGTTTTTAATCAAAAAGAAAAAAGGGCTGTGAATAAATCTGGCCTGTGGTAATAAAGCTGGGGGCTTGTTTGTGTGTGTGTGTGTGTGTGTGCAGAAAGTCCAGCAGTTTTACATCTACACGATTAGCTTCTGAGTGCACACACACACACACACACACACACACACACACACACACACACACACACACACACACACACACACACACACACACACAGTCTCCATCCTCAATTTAAGACTTGCTGGCATCAGATGAATAAATACTAGCATTAGATCTGGTTTAGCTTGGTGTGTGTGTGTGTGTGTGTGTGTGTGTGTGTGTGTGTGTGTGTGTGTGTGTGTGTGTGTGCGTAATTAGGGTACACGTACCTATTAAGCTCACTAAAATCTACAATGAGACATTTTTAGTGCACACGATATTGGTTTCTGTACAAAAAGTTATGTTAAAATAAAATATTAATCTATATAATTAAAATATTTAATTTTATTTTAAATGACAAAAGCATTTCAATTAAGATATACATCATTAAATTCAAAAAGTCTGGCTGTGATTAATGGGTACATTTTTGAACATTTAAGCTCACATTGTTTTATTAAAAATTCTTGTTTATTTTAAGGAACATTTTTAAAGAATAATTGTACAAATATATTTTTAGAACACTAAAATCAAGCAACGAGGCATTTGATTTGATCAGTTATATATTCATAATGAAGTGTGATTTAAGCACATTGCAACATCTAGACTAGTCCACGTTCAGCTAAGTAACACACATTCAAAAATCAGATAAAACAAACCAATAAAACATTTAATTCATGGGGATGAACACAGAAACTAGCCTCATTATGAAGCCTCTTGTTAAATGGATGTCAGCTTATCTATAGTCTCTTAAAGCTGAATACACTGCATTATTTTCCTCAGATTTACAGTCTGGAGAAGCTGATGCTCGATGCCAAAGATCACAGCCAGTCTGCAGATTTGAGTTGGCAGAATCCATAGAAAATTGATTAACTTGACTTAAAGTGACAACCATCAGTTAATATTTAAAGTCTGTTTATGAAGTATTTACAGACGTTGAATGTGAACGAGTTTAAAGAGAGCACACTGAGCTTAATGGGAGCAGCAACAATTTTTTTTTTATAAATTTCATGTAATATTTATTAAAATGACAGAATTTGTGTTAAATAAATAGTCTAGGTCATGTATTAAGTTCATACATATTTTAATATGAACAACTATTATTAACAATATCTATGAAATTATACTTTTTCTTATTGATGTGACGCTGAAGCTGTGTGATTTTCATAGTGGTGCACCCTTTAAGCTCAACTTACAATAATATGAAATCTTTAAAAATTACAGCACTGTAAAACGACAGACCAGCAATAAACTGTCAAATATTATAGATGTAAAAGTAGAAGCCAGGAATGCCTGTGAAGTCATATGTTAGCATAGCACACAATCTTATACAGCTAGTCAGCTAACTGTGTTCTGTAGCATCTGCGCTGTGTTGCTAAAACTATCTTTTGGATCAAATGTAATTATTTCCAAGTTCCAGGTTATAATATCCAAAAGTCTGAACATTAATCTCTTAATTTTACAATAAGTAGTGAAACTTACCCAAAATAAAGGCTTAAACATCTTAAACGCACATTTAAGGGGCTCCTCTTTTGGTGAAAGTTTTCAGACAGCTTTCAAAATGGCCGCCAGACAGTGTGAACACATGGAGACTCGTATCTCGGTGTGCAATTTTCTGATTGACTTGAAATTACAGGAGGTATATAGTAACAAACACATCAATTGGTTAAGACCTCAAGTAGGATCATAAATTATTTGTTCTTTTTATAATCTGAGCTCAAAAATTGAAGTGTGCTTAATGGGTACGTTTACTCTGTTTAGATAGTGTGTGTGTGTGTGTGTGTATGTATGTATTTTTTTGTGTGTATATGCATGTGTGTGTGTATATATATATGTAAATATTATGTTATATATGATTTTTTTGTAATAAATAAAATAAAAACTAAACATACATTTGTGTATATATATATATATATATATATATATATATATATATATATATATATATATATGTATATGTATGTATGTGTGTATGTATGTATATATGTATGTATGTATGTAAACTTTACATTTAATTATTTTGTTTTATAATTAATTTTATTACATTACAATTTAATATTCAGTGAAAAGATGTTTATATATTTCTATATATTTGTATGTGTTTGTAAATGTTATTTTTATTTATAATTAATTTGTTTTAGAATTGCTTTATTATATAGGACATAATACATAGTAAAAATATTACATGATATAAAATTAAATGCATAAATACATTTTTGACTATAAGACAAATTGTGTAGTGACCAAAAAAAAAAAGAAAAGTTTTTATAGCTAAAATTAAAGCTCTTATAGTTTAGCTTCAAAATATTTGGCTTTAAAATAGCACTTTATAACAATAAGCCTTTAGATTTGTCTTAAAAAAAACAAGACTTTTGACCGGAAATGTTTTCTATGGTCATGCAAAAAAATTATTTCAGTCTAGTGTGTCTAAACGTTTGTATGCATTAGCATTATTTCAGCCACGCACTCTTTAATTCATATCCTTCAATCTGGGATGAGGCGTCAGATGAGGGTCCACTTTCCCACAATCGTCTGTACGAGCTCTAAATACAGTTCATTTAGCTTGGGTGTGCCTCCGTCTGACCACAAAACACCCAATCTGAACCTCTCTAACCCTCTCTGAAAGCCTCCAGACACCCTGTCCAGCGCCGCGCTGACCGGACCAAAATATCCCGTGTCGAAACTGTACACCGCAATCTGCACAATGCTGTGGTCCCATGTAGCGCCATAAAATCACTTTGTGTTTCTGCAGCCTCAGAGTATTATTGCTCAATAACACAGGCCTGTGTTATTCTTCCATTTCGAGTGTTTATGTTCGGACCGTGTGCTTACAATGATTTCCTGTGGCCGTCGCTATATCAGGAATCCCGCCAAAGGCTCGTTTGTTGTCGTTCCTCAGAGCAGCGCTCGCTATATTGTGATTTTTCGGGAAGCTGCGTGCCGTAGCGTTTAGCAATCTCCTTAAGTGTCCGCGTGCTGCCCGCGCCCTTGCCAGCTCCTCTCCACTTTGATTGACTCGGGCAGAAAGTGACGCGAACGATTTCAATAATTTATTTTTCCTTTGAAGCTTCCAAGTGAGAGATTTCAGGCCCCTGAGGGAAAGAACCCCTCCTTCGTCTTGTCTCTTTAAAGCTATCAGCTAAAAGGCCCGAATGTCCCTCATTACCTGCCTCGTTCGGGGCTGCGGTTTAACCTCTCTGACGCAGCTCGATTGCCAAAGTAAATCTCTGATGCTCTGATGCTCATGGCTCGGGGCGGCATCCGTCTGCAGACCATGCAGAGGATTTTTCAGGTTGCTTGTTAAAGGGCTAGTTCACCGAAAAACAAATCCCTTCACCCTCATAAAGTTCTGGCATTGAGCACCAAAAGAGATGTTTCGACAAATGTTCACGCTGCTCCTTTCCAAGAATTGTGACTAGGGCATGTAAAAGTCAAGACACAACAAAAAAGCACCAGGAAACCTGTCCGTATGACTGTCCAGATTTCTTTTTTTTTTTTGTATGCAAAATGTTACAATTTCAGAAGTTTTACAACAAATAACATCATAATTGCATCATAATTTCGTGAAGTTTCTTGCATGTCAAGTATGAATGTGTAAAAGTACATATGAGAGATTTATGAAGAAAAAGATTTCAGTTTCTTCCCGTTTCTCATGCAAGTATATCTTACGACTTTAGGAGACTTGGATTATAATGTGCAAGTCTTTTATAGACATAGACTTTTGTATAAACATAAGACTTTTTTCTTTTGTAGAGCACCAAAAGAGACGTTTCGACAAATGTTCATGCTGCTCCTTTCCAAGAATTGTGACCAGAGTATGTCAAGCTCAAGAATCGACAAAAAGGCACCAGAAAAGTTGTCCGTATGATTCGTGCAAAGTCTTTGCATGCAAAATATGTAGAAATTTCATGCTTTATTATAGCAAATAGTGCCGCAATTAAAAAAACGTTGGTGAAGTTTCTTGCATGTCAAGTTTAAAAATGAAAAATAAATATATAACAGATAGAATGATTGAATGATAGGACTTCACGTTCTTCCTGTTTCTCACACAAATCTATCGTACGACTTTAGGAGACTTGGATTATAGTGCACAAGTCGTATGTTCCAAACCCATAAGACTCTTTTGTTTTGTTTCGTAGAGCACCAAAAGAGACGTTTCAACAAATGTTCATGCTGCTCCTTTCCAAGAATTGTGATCAGGGCATGCCAAGGTCTAGAATCAACAAAAAGGCATCGGAAATTATGTATTTCATGTCTTTGCATGCAATATGCATATTAAAGATGTAATTAAAGACATTGTTGTTCCAGAATCCATGTTACATTTGAAGATTTCTGCCATTTCTCACATCAAGCATCGTAAAAGTTGTCCCTATGACTTAAGATGTGTTTCAAGTCTTTACTTGGAAAATAAGCCAAGATTTATTATGTTTTTCTTTTTTAAAGCAAATAATGTCATAATTAAAGATGCATGCCAAGTTTGAATATGTGGAAGTGCAAATGAGATTTCAGATTTACTATGTAAAGGACCTTATTTTTCACTCAAATCTGTCGTACGAGTTTGTAATCTGATTATGAAACGTTATGCTACTTTTTTTTGGAGCTTGACAGCCCTGATCACTGTGTGCTTTCATTATATGGAAAAGAGCAGCTTGAACGTTCATCATAATATCTTCTTTTATGTCCTATAGACGTAAGTAAGTCAAACATGTTCGGAACAACACAAGTGTGAGTAAATACCAGTATTTTCATCTCTTTAAAGTCCTCCAGTAGTTAATTTGACCAGCAGATGGCGCCTCGGTGGATCGCGTCACCTCCACACACACACACACACACACACACGCACTTTCCTGGGCAGCCCAGATTAATCATGAAGCAGATTAGCAGGCTCGGATTTACTGAATGTCACAAATGATTATTGCATGTCACCTTCGTGATCCCACATCACCGGCTGAGCCCTTTACTCGAGTCCCATCAGCCCTTGCGTCGATAGATTAAAAAGACACTTTCTTTTTTGACTCCACGATCAATTTGCAAGCAAATCCGAAAACTATATGAGAAGGAATTAACAGTTTACGGACACCCAGTGGCCTTTGATTACATGTGTTACATGTGCTGAAGCGAATATTTGATGATTTTGTTTGTTTATTTGATCTAGTGCCGCTCGTTTTAGTTTGTTTATTGTTCTCATTTGCATAATTGATGTCACGGCTACAATTAAAAGCGGTCAGCCGTTGAATTCAAGCCTGACTGACATAATGATGTTGTTTGTGTTGTCTTTTTCTCAGCTAGCGACATGTTTCATCCGTAGTGAAATGTTTATTCACCGTCATTTGGGTTTTAGTGTATATCCAGCTTCATATCTGTCTCGTACAGCTTTACCGTGATCTAATCTTTGTAAATGACTCTAAACGCTCATTTGAGATTCTCACGGCCCACGCCGTCCACTCCGAGGACTTTAACCCTCGAGCGATCGCAGGTGTCCGTTTTTACGAGGCCTGTCAACAAGTACCAATCGCCCGAGGACGCTGCAAATCACATCAGATTGTTGCAGTTTCCTCCTCATCTCAGCGGCCCGGCCGTTGCAAAATTGGCCTCATTGTTAAACTTAATTTCCTAAAGCTCTCGGTAGAATTTGCCTTGCTCACCCCGCACCTGTGAAATATTTTCTTATCCAGAAACAAGCGGCTCATTGGGGTCAGCTTGGCGTATCATAATCAGTGGTAATTATAGTAATATGGCAGGAGGATTGTGGGAAGGATATAAGCACAGTGCCTTTCTGTTGTTGATAGCATAAGAGTATATTTATTAGCTTTTATCCTAAAATTATATATTATAAGCTGATAATGATTTATTTTATTGTTGTAGTTTTATTAATATTTAAGACTAGATTTATTTATTTTTTTCCCTGAGAAACAATTTTCATATTTGCTCTCCACTTAATCTCATTGCTGTCTATAAGAAATAGTTCAGATGTTTAAGAAAACTCAATTTTAATTATTATTATTATTATTAATGTTGTTTAATTCAGATGAGCCAATAATAATAATAAACTTGCAATTGGAGAAATTTATAATTATAATATTACTACTACTATAAATTTTGATTTATTTTTAGAAAAACAAATCTTAGAAGAAAAAAAAAATCTACAACAATAAAACAAGTCATTATCTTAGAATAATTGTTTTTTTTTTTTTGTTTAATAAATGTATTTAAAATAATAAAAATATATATTTTTTAATTATTTATTTACAGTATTTAGGAGAAAAATCTGAAAAGCTTAATGTCTCCATTTCTATCCACTTAATTCTCATTATTGTCTTGGAGAAATAGTTTAGATGTTTAAGAGATTTAATTTTTTTATTAAAATTCTGATTAGCTGAAAATAATAATAATTATTATTATTTTATTTTCCCCTCCAAATATAAGTGAATGTAATTAATATTAATCATGTTAAAACATTTTATTTATTTTTTTAAAGAAAAAACAAAAAACTAAATATATTCTTTCTTTTTTTTCTTCTTTTTTTATCTGCAAAACGATTGACCTCATTTGGCCTATGAGAAATAATTGAGGTGTTAATTAATTATTTATTTACTTATTTTCAAGCCTGAAAAATCATATCCCAGACACCGGTGAGTTTTGCACAAATGTGGTTGTCCTGCTCTGCAGTATAAGATCTAAGTGACCCGCTTAGCGCTAATGATGACCTCACGAAAACATCTGCACAAAAACCACACATGACCTTTACCGCCATCTGTTTAGAAATCTCTTCTGAGTCGATTTAGTTGCTCACAGATGCTCCACAACTGTATTTTTGAGTTATGATTTGCATTACCCCATATAACTAGATATATATCATTTCTCTGTCCTTTTATCGCTCCTGCTCGCAGCGGTCGATTATACGGCTAAAGAGAAACGCCCGGTCCCCGTGTTTCCATAGCAATGGCCCGGTCTGAAGTCAGATCTGTTGACTGATAGGCATGTTGGTTTCATGTGGCCAGAGAGAGAGAAAAAGTCCAATTGGGAGGATGAAGTGCGGTCGGCCGAGGCCCGCTGAGACCATATGAGAACCAGTCGAGCACACGGCCACAAATCTCTGTGTTCAAGCAGCCGAAGCTAAACCTGAGACGCAGTCCTTTTCCTCTCGCCTCTGTCCCACACGCTGGACTTTCTCTTCTGGTTTTACTCACTTTATCATCACAAATGTGCATCAGTTATCTCTTAAATGCATGAATGTTTCGCCAATCATTATTACATATTCGGGTCTTTAGCTACCGGGACCTATATATCCAACTGCTGCAATAGCAAAACAAATCTCCTGAAATTAAGAACAATTAAAAAAGAATAAAATAAAGCATAGTTTGTTACCTTTTGAAACTTAGAAGGGTTCAATTTGAGCTGATGATTTTACCATCGCTGTCATCATCAGAACGCTGGCTATTATTCACAATCTCAAAAGTATCGTTTTCAGTGACTTCAAAGTCAGTATTTTGATAGCTGGCAGCTTATTCAGCACATCCAGCATCAAATGACAGTGACATTTATATTTCATTGCATACAGTGATTGCTCTGCAGTAAATCCATTCAAACCAGTTCAATTTTTGCTGATGATATTCATCTAAAAAAAACAGACATTCTTCTATATTTTATTAATTTTTTCTTGTTATATTGTTTATAATGAATAGATTGAGGAATACTAAGAAAGTTGATGTCTAACTTTAAAAAATGATGGAGGGAGAGAGCAGTGAATGACGTCGTGGCTCACTAAAAACCCAAGGTGTGCATTTATGGGTTAAAGCGATCGTTCAGCCAAAAATGAAAATTTGCCTTTAATTTACTCACCCTCAAGCCACCCAAGATGCAGCGTTTTTTTTTATATATATATATTTTTTTTTTAGTTCAGTAGAACAGTAAAGCAGATTTTAGCTGAAACTGTGCTTCTTGATGATTCATAAAATGCAAGTCAATGGGTACCGGCACTTTGAGAGTCAAAAAAGCACATGCAGGCAACACAAAATGAATCCTCTTGGCTCCTGACGATATGTTGGTCTTATGAAGTGAAATGATCAGTCTGTGCAAGAAACTGAACATTATTTACAACATTTTACCTGTAATCCAGAGCCTCGGCAAACAGTCCGGAGTGATGTCCGGTTCACAAACAAATCATGATTCTTTTGAACCGATTCTTTTTGGTGAACTAGATGAACCAATTCACCAGATAGGACTGAATCATCTGGAACAGTTCGTGGTTTGATCAGCACAGATGTACAAATTACTCAATCAAAACTCACTTTCAGACACCTGACACTCACTCTGACTCGAAATGAGCCAAAATACGATCATATCTGATTCTATCCAACAGTCACTGAACTGAGGAATCAGTTCAACTGTGCCGCTGATATGCGTGAACCGAACACTTGAATGAAGGTTTTATGGTTTCTCATTGTTTATGTATAAAGGTGAGTGGATGAAGACTAGTTGATTCTCTTGTAAAACATCCACATTTCACATCAGTATTGACATATGACATAATTGTGTATACATTGTCATTGCATGATAATGTAAACAAACTAGAGAATTGAACCAGTTCATTGAATCGAACTGTCCGAAAGAGTCAGTTCACTGAAACGAATCAGATTACAGGTAATAATGTTGTAAATAATGTCAGGTTCTTGCACAGACTGATCGTTTCACTTCATAAGACCTTAATATATTGTCCGGAGCCGTCGGGATTCATTTCGTGTTTTTGTATTCGCTTTTTTTTTCAATTTCTTAAAAACAGGTAGCCATTGACTTGCATTATATGAATCACCAATAATCACGGTTCCAGCTAAATATCACCTTTACTCACTTTAATCACAGTCATCTTGCATGGCCTGAGGGTGATTTAAATGAACAGAAAATGTTCATTTTTGTGTGAACTATCCCTCTAAGTCCCTCTTTTGTCGTTTTGAGGTTGCTGTAAATATGAAAATGATGGCAAGGACCTCGTTGGCGTATACGATCGTGTTCAAAACCCCGGTCTTGTTATCATAAGAGCAGGCGCTTGACTTGTATGTAGACGTTGGTTTAGAGCGTAAACATTGCAGATGTTTACCTGAACATGTTGCTCACACTGATTTCTCAAATTACAGCCACTCAGGACATTATCCGGCACCGGGATCCCCCGTAATTGGCTCTTTCAGAGCTAAAGTGCGCGTGATACCAAAATGTTCCTCTTTACCCTTTCAGATAAGCCTCAATCAGCGGTTGAAAGGTGGCTATTTTAAAACAAGATGGGCGACAAGTGATGCTCTCTTCCCTTTCCTAAATGCCACTGATGGGCTGCCATTTTTTTGTGCCTGCATTTTTCTAATTCTCAGCATAATGGAGCTCTTTTTTTAATATAAGCCCCGAAAGGTTTTTTTTTTTCTTCTCCGTTGATTATGGTGTTAGTCACCTAACCGCGTCTGTCACCCCGAGCCTCCTATTATAGGAGTCTCTCCAAATGGAGGCTCCAGAAACATGTTATTGGAAGCGTTTCAAAGTCTTGCTGCTGTTAATGCGAGAAAAAACGCCTAAAAAAGAGTAATGCATGTGGAGAAGACGAGTATGTTTTTCCCTTCAGTTATGATAAATTACTGATAACATATCTGCCATAAGATGAATATTAATCATATATGTGTATATATAGTAGTAGTATTGTTTATTTTCATGGTTTGATAGATATTTAACATCTATACTTTTAACCTAAAAATAAATAAATCAATAAGTGGCAGATATAAAAAAAAAAAATCGTATATATATATATATATATATATATATATATATATATATATATATATATATATATATATATATATATATATATATATATATATATATATATATATATATATATATATATATATATATACACTTTATATTATATTTATGATTTCATTTTTAACAATATTAAATATGTAAAATATCGATATTTTGTTTTATTTATTTCGTTTTTTTAAGTTACCTGCTATTTAATTATTTTATTATAATTTAATATTTTATTTTTTGTATATGTGTGTATCAGTATTATAATTAATATAATATTAATATATTATCGTTATTTTATAATATTGAGTGTTTTAAATGAAAAGGTACAGATTTAAGTAAAACGTTCCCTACTCTGTTATAATTAATTTAATTATATATAATAAATATTTTATTTAAATATTTTAGTTTTAATATACTATGTATTATTAGATAATTATTACTTATTGTTGTGTTTTCTAAAAAGCAAACAACAACTATAATGAAGTATAATAATAAAATAATAATAATTTTTCATAATTTGTACCAACCAATTTATCATAAATGCACCAACAAGTTAGCCATATCTACCAGAATTTTGATCGTGATGCAGCGCTAAAAGCAATAATTACAGCTTTAAATCTGATTGTACGAGCCACTTTTGTTGTCCTCGTATAGATGGTACACACACCTGTAACTGGGCATCAGTTATTGCTTTATTATACCATATGCATATACTCGCCATTTGTTCGGCACATCTGTGCTTGTTTGTGCCGTCAGGAAAATGAAAAGCGTGTTAATTTGGTATTGTTTCTCCTTCATAGCATCGTGTGTACTGTAAACACCTGCAGAAGTGAGTGTCGGCGAGTGGAAAGGTTAATTGCTCGAGTGATCCTCTTTGTCTCGTGAAGTAGTGTGGCTCGTCAAAGCTTCTCTATTACACTCGCAAGCTCTCGTCAGACGCAGCTGTCAGAAAATCCATGTAGGAGTGCACTGCAGGCCATTGTGTGTGGCTGCTGATGGTCACGGGTGAAGTGGCGATACGCTGCTGGCGGGAATGTGTGACTTCGGGCTACATGCAGTACACCACCGAGGTTAAACTATAACCTCAATCCGTCACTCACAGCTGGCTTTCTGTCCTTCGTCTTGAAGTCGATCTGTAACCCTTCACATTTTAGCCCTTCTCAACTCTTCGACTCTTGTTTGAATGATTGATTGAGGACTTTTGGCCTTTTTCTTGCTTTGGTCATTCAGTTTAGTTTTTAAAGTGTGAAGATGTAAAGCCGGGGCCGACAGAGTGAGCAATTTAGATCTATATTTTATGCCAGTAGTAGATCTGTGCATGTTCTGTCATACATATATCTTATTTTCTGATTCTATGCTGTGAAGATAAATCGCAAAGATTATTTTCATGATTATTCATACAGACCTACAAGGAAAAATATCCTTAACAACATGCTCTTGCCCAATCTATAATTAATTTGTCACTGCACATCTATTTTTGTATTCTTATTAACGTCAAATATTGAAATATTTAAAACATTTTAGATTTTTATGATGTTTAATATTTTATAAAATTCTGACAGACATTTTTAATATACATATATATATATATATACATACACTCACATTTTCTTTTTATTATTTTAAAATGATCTATTTCTAACTTAAAACATTCAAACTTCAAGTTTTTAAAACTGCTTCAAACTTTTTTTGCCAGGATTTCTCAAGCCGGCACAGTTCCTTTTGACAAACTTTTTTATTTAGTTAAATATTTTATTATTTCAGAAATGTTATTTTAATTTTTTAAAATAATTTTTACATTTTATACAGTTTTAATTATTTTATTTATGTTTTATTATTATTTCTATATTATTATATAACATTTTACTTTTTATTATTTCTATAATATCACAATATAGAAGTCCATTTTAATTTCCCCAAAATCTTTTTCTATTATTATTGTTTTAAGAATTCAGCCAATTCTCCCACCTCCCAAAAAAAAAAAAAATACTGTAATCTTGTACAGATGTTTGACTTCTGAGGTTGTTTTTGCAATTATTGTATAATTCTCAATAGTGATTCTCCTTTCTTATGATACTGTAATGGATGGGAAATGTCATGAAAAAAATGTGACAATGCAGAAAATCCTTTAAAATTAAAATAATAAAATGAATTCAAATAAAATGCTGAATTTATTTTGTTTTATTTATTTTTGTCCTGAAATGTCAGTGTCCGTCTCCTACAGAAGGACATGCTGAAAATCTCACCGGAGCTGTTCCACGGGGCTCACGGTTCAAAGAACAATGGTGTTTTTGATGTCTTGTTTTTGCTCTACCAAACAATTATGACTCATACTAACTAAAGTGGCGAACCTGTGTGCGTTTGTGTTGTGAAAGTTGAGCTTTCATGACTGCAGAATGAAGCAGAAAGTCCTCGGGCTTCATCCTCTGCACTCTCTGGAACTTCGCTTCAAGTGTGTTTATTCGCACACGGAGATTCAGGGGCTCGCCTGCCTGCCCACGGGCGGTTAATAATTAATTTGCCGTGCTTGCCTGACCGTTTGATCATCTCCTCATATCTGTGCGCTTTCTGGATTTTAGCATGTTCCCCCTAGAGAGCCTCTTCTCATGTCTTGTTGTGTCAAGCTTGACCTACTGCCCCGCGGAGAGAAAAAAGCGTGCGCCAGCGGAGGCCCGCCGAGAAGAGTCGAGGTAGACAGCATGATAATTTGATGAGCCGAGAACAAACTGTGCCGGATTCTGAGGGAAAAAAAAAATTATTTTCCAAAACTAGTGTAATCCACAAAGAACAGGCAGTAATGGTAGAAAAAAAAAGATGACAGCTCCTGCTCTCCAGAAGCTGGAATAGCTAGGTCACGATCTATCGTCAGCGACTGTCAGTCCTGCATGTCGTTAGCTTACAGCTGGCATGTCTTACGGGAAACGTGTGTTGGGTTTTGAATGCTTCACCTGACAAGGGGCTTTCAAATCAAGGCAGAGTCGCAGGTACTTTATTATTCATTGGCCAATAAATTATTCAGAGTGGCGTCGACGTGCACGTTGTCTGTGGTGTAATTACCGGCGTGCTGAAAAACAGCCACTTTCCATTTGCGCCGACGCACGGCGGCCCCAATTTCTTGTCGACATCTCTATCGTAGCAGAACGGGTCACTAGCCCACTCCAGTCGTAGTCCCCTCACTTGCTATTTTATGGTCGAATGCGCTGCGAGTAACTGTTAAATTGTGTGTGTGTGTGGGTGGGTGTTCAATCATGCTGTAATTTAATTTAATTGATTTGCTGTTACAGTGGCCTTGTGAAGAATTAGGTTAGCTTCACTTTACCTGCACTCACTGTTCACCATAGCTTGCTAGCAGCATGCTACTCTTACTACTTCTGCAGTATATAGTGAACATTTTATGTCTGCGTTGAACGAATGATGTGCTAAATTCACCAAAATGCGCAAAAAACACTGCAAGAGGCTACTTTCCCACAATGCAATGCGTTTAACTGGACTTTGCATTTCCAGTGTGAACAGGAAGTGATATCGGCTGTCATTATCTCTTTCTTGACTCTCTTGACCAGACTGGTGTTTTGTTTTGGTGCCGATGCTAATCGTGAATTTTCTTTTTCTTCAGCTCCACCCAGGTTCACAAAAGTACCTGTCGACATGATCGGCGTCTCCGGAGGTGTCGTATCCTTCGTATGCCAAGCCACAGGTGACCCCAAGCCAAGAGTAACCTGGAATAAGAAAGGAAAGAGGGTGAACTCTCAACGCATCGAGGTGAGACTTAGCATGCTAGGACGTATTTAGTATATCAGCTGAATAATCAGCCGTTTCTGTGGTATTTATCACAAAATGCCATCTGGAGCTGTTTTTCGGGTTCCATCTCAAGTGTTTACGTAGCATACATATCCTAGCTTCTGTGGGTTTTAGCCTGTGTCTTATATTCCTTTCTTGTTTGCGATGTTCTTTTGTCGTGACACAGCTGGCAGCTGTAGTGTTGATCAGTGTTTAGTGTGTCTTAATTAAAACTAGCTCCGCTTTTAACCACACTATCACTATTCAACAAAGATGAAAAACTTCCCTCAAAAAAAAAAAACACGTCGGTGGAGCCGATTCACTCGTCGGCGTGAACCCAAGAGTATGCTCAAATTATCATCTTGGTTGCATTTAAAAGTCATTTCGTGAGGGGTTTGAATTAATTTGTTTCCCCTGAAGGCTTTGCTTTGATATTGATCTGCACACACTTAGGACAGTGTGCCGTCACTGGGCTGCTTCTCATTATCGTAGCCTTGAAAACTCACCCCCCAAACAACGAAAGAGAGTTTTGCCACTGGCTTACAAAAAGCCTCGTTCCTCTTTGTCATTCCCTATTGATTCTAGCGACTGTTTCGCTACAGTGACATCAAATGCGAAAGCACCGCAGGAGCCTAATTAACTCTCTTGCATAATTTGAGCACACAGCAACATCTAGACGTTGCAGGACATTTTGGCGTCTTAAAATAGGAGCACAACAATGTTTTTATCAGAATTAATTGATGTAAACATGAGAAGGGTTAGGGTTAAGGGTCAAAAGTTGGGGATGCCGGTTGATCAATCCAAAACTTTGCAGCAGGGACGTTTACCAAAACCGATAACTAGGAATTAAGTGCCTTGCTCTCGAGACACTTGGGATGGGTAACTCTCAATTCTAGGATTGAATTCACAGGGGTTGTGTCTTCAAGCCAGATTTTTAACTACCAGGCAACTGTTAAAGACATTTTACCATTTCAGTGTAATATACCGACACACTCTCTTTCCTCTCACACAGACAATAGAGTTTGATGAAGGTGCTGGGGCCGTCCTAAGGATCCAGCCTCTCCGGGCGCCTCGAGACGAGAACATCTATGAGTGTGTGGCGGAGAACAGCGAAGGCGAAATCAGTGTCCAAGCTAAGCTGTCAATCATTAGAGGTAAGAATAGAGCCTTTTTTTTTTTTTGGCGAACTAGAGTTCATCTGCCTGGAAGTTTCTACAACTTCAAAATCTGTCACTGCAGTGGTACCCTTTTAACAAGTACACCCTTTTACCTTACTTACCCCCAAAGGTGCATATTATAGGTGCATATTTATATCTAAATGGTACATATTAATACCTTTTATAAGGGTACCATTCAGAGGTGGACAGAAACGAAGTACATTTACTTGAGAACTGTACTTAAGAGTATCTGTACTTTACTTGAGTATTATTTATTCTGGAAACTTGCTACTTCAACTCCACTACATTTGAAAGACAAATATCGTACTTTTTACTCCGCTACATTTATATCAAGGTCCCCGAGTAGAAAGTCATTATATACTGTAACAGTTTTTCCAGTGTGCGCATTTTCAGATTCAATGAACCATTTTTTTTTTTCTGCGAAAATTCAGCCTGCGATCTGCCAGGACCTTCCGGTGTTGCCAAGTCTTACAGTATTTCTAAGCCTGCAGTTTTCCACCTAGATTTGAATGGATATTTGGCAGATTTTTTTTTTTTACACAAATCTGGCAGCCTCGGGACCTTCCCCGCTAATCTAATGTAAACGTCTGCGCTACTGCACAGCTAAAAGTACTCCTAAAAAGGCAAATAAGATAATAAAATATGGAAAAGGCACATATTTATAGTGTGGTGTGATCATCTCGGTGTTCACCACATTGATTTTAAAGAGACAACTCTATGTGATGCCTTACGTAGGCCGAGCGCTGCGATCAAAGATCATAGAAGATAAATGGTAAATACGGTAAATAAAAATTACCGTATTTACAAATGACTTGATCTACATGACAAAGAAAATGTGTAGTTTTTATTCTGTGTGAACTCGCATGTGTATGTGTTAACTCATTAAAGCTCTTTGGAAAATTAACCATGTTTTTACTATAGTAACTGGTTTAACTGTGGTATTTGCAGTAAAATCACAGTATCCACAAATTTACTATTCTATCACTATAGTAACCATAATTATGCTATTTGTAGTAAAACTACAGTAACCACAAATTTATCATAGTTTCATTATAGTAGGCTTACTATAGTTTAATTTTTGTAGCTAAATAATGGCAATACAAATGGTAGGCTAATATATCCGCCAAAAATGGCTGTTACCGTATATAAAAAAAAAACCTTGCTACTCAGGCCTACTGGTAAATTGCTGCTGAAAACTGGTCAAGGCAGTATATAAATCTGAACGTTATTTTGTCAAACCACTGCACATAAATACTTTTTTTTTTTTTTTTAACCTTTTTTACAATTTTGGAGTCTAAACTGGGAATCGATAAGAATTGAAATCAATAAGCAGAATCAGAATCAGAATGGATAAAATTCAAACAATGCCCAACCCTAGCCACATGTCGTGAAGTTCACTGATTTCTGAGCATTTTCTGAACACTGAACAGTTGATGGCAAAATTTAAAAAGATGGTTATTTGACACAACGTGCACACCCATGGCCATACTGAGAGAATATGTTCCAGTTTTCTGAAAAGACTAACGATTTGTTTTCTTTTCAATGTCGAAGCTTTGCTTGCCTGAAATGAACCAAATCATAGCCTTCAGTATCTCTTTGAAAAAGAACTTTGTAACTTTTAAAGAAGTATTAAAATGAGTTCAATGTAGCTGTAGGAGTGTTTAATAAAAAATAAAGATGATTATCTTCATTCAGTTGTTCTATTTCTATTGGTTTGGTAACATAGAAGATAATACAAGCTAATTAGTGTATGCATTAAGTTGCATTAGTGGCATAAGGTATTGTAAGTATACAACAATAAAACAATGCATTTACTTTTTACTTTTGATACGTGAGTACTTTTAAATGCATGTACTTTCGTAATTTTACTTAAGTAAAAATCTGTCTTTATAACTTTCACTTGTAGTGGAGTAGTATTTTACCAGTAGTATCTGTACTTTCACTCAAGAAATTAAGTTGTGTGCTTTGTCCGCCTCTGGTACCGTTTCAGTATCACCTTCTGTACCTAAGAGTGCAGTGATTCTGAAGACCTTGAGTAGTTGGTTTAGGTGTGTTTAATCGGATCCCCTTGCTTTAAGTTTGTATCCTCTTCCAGTCCTCAAGACCAAGTTTTAGATATGTATCCATTCAAACTGATGAGTTCAATCAGATGTTTTAATTAGTGAGGCATCTAAAACATTCTGGGAGGTGGGTCCCCAAGGCTGGAGCTGAGAAACACTGCCCTACAGGACCATTTCAGCAAACCCTTGAAGAAACTGACCAGCGTTCTCTGGTTAACTTGAATGTGACCCAATCGTACTGTTGCAAAAACTCTAAATCCATCCTAGCCAATCGCAGAACCTCTGTCGTCCTCCGCATCGAGTTATCTGTTTGTTCCCCGTGCGCTGAGGTCTAGCCATCTGCCTTGTCGATGCCGAGCGCTGGAGCAGGCAGCTTGCAGGCTTCTTCCTGGGCCCGAACCCAAGCCGAGGGTTTTTGTAGGCAGCCCAGTTTTACATGAAAATCCTGGCTTTGGCAAGACCCATGCGGCTCAGGAAGGAACACAGGCGGTAGCACTAGGGGGAAAAAAA
>CM071959.1:3247500-3300000 GCA_036784905.1 Acrossocheilus fasciatus | reverse complement strand
GAGGAGTATGTTAAGAAGAGCTCATCTGTGTCCAAAGGTTTTATTTTAATAATCTTCTAACTTTCTCAGTATTAAAGACCCAAAAGCACCCACAAACATATATTACACTGCTGGCAGCGATGGGGTTCGACCCCACGCCTCCAGTAGATCGAATTAAGTAAAAAGGCAAGAAATAAAGTGTATCAAAGAATGTGTATGTGATCTTGAATGACTAAGTGGTTTGTTTCATGGATATTTGTGTAAAATTGGTATGAAAAGTCGGCACAGTTAGCCGTGTGGGCCTGAGTTTGAATCCTGGCTTGAGGACTTTTCCTGATTACACCCCCTCTCTCTCCCACTTCAGTTCCTGACAGCTCTACACTGTACCATCAAAATAAAGGCAAACATATCAAAAATAAATTAGTGCTGTCAAATGATTAAATGTGATTAATCGCATCCAAAATAAAAGTTTTTGTTTACATAATATATGTGGGTGTACTGTGTAAATATATATACTGTGTATATATATATATATATAAATAAATAAACACACATGCATGTATGTGTTTAAGAAAATATGTTTATATATGAAATATAATTTATATATAGTATAAATTATATGAACATAAATATATGTAAATATTTTCAAAATATATACTGTACCTGTGTGTATTTACATATACATAATAAATATACACAGTACAAACACATATATTATTATATTATGTAAACAACAACTTTTATTTTTGGATGCGATTAATTACGATTAATCGTTTGACAGCACTGAAATAAATCTTTAAAAAAAATTATGAAGACCAGCAGCACAAATGACACAGTAATTGTGACTCACCAGAGACAGAAACATTGAATCTGTATGTGATCTCTGTCCTGTTCCTGATGATGTTTACTTGATAAAGTCCAGAGTCTGTGGTTCTGGTGTTTGTGATGATCAGAGATCCAGTCTGATGATCCAGCTTCAGTCTGTCTCTGAATCTCCCGTCAAGAACATCAAATGTGGAGAAAATTCTATGCTTTGTATCGATGTCAGCTATAAGAGTCTCTGGATCTCCAAATGTCCACATTATCTCATCCTCTGTCTGTAGTTCAGTGTGAGTCTGTAGAGAGACCGAATCTCCCTCCATCACTGACACTGACTTCACTGCATCTGAATCAGCAAACACACCTGAACAACAAACACAAACAGGGCTTGTCACAGACTTTTTTTATTGAAGTAAATAGTTATATGCTCAAATATCATTCACAAACAGGAGCAAATGAAAATTCAGATGTTTTCAAAACAGAACTGAAATCATGCACAGAAAACACTTTAACTTCAGAAGAGAATCACGACACAACTGAAACTAAAGCTGCTGTTGTTTGCACTTCAGTGGTTTTATAAAGACTGGGGAAAATAATGTGTTAATTTCTGTGATTAAAATGTGTTGTTTAATGAGTTAAAAGTGATTGAACGTCTACACTGAGTTTCGTTTTATTTTTGGGACCGCGCAAGTTCAAGGAAACCGAGAGGATTGAAAGCTCACCTTATTTGTTTTATTTATTTTACAAAAACACAATGTTTTGTTTTTATTGTGAGTGTAGGCCTACACAAATAAAAGTGAATCCAATCAATCACGCCGCTCGTGGGAAACATTTGTATTTGTGCCAAATTCAGTTTTTCTTTAAATACATTCGTTTTGGCAAGACTTTTATATGTTCTTTATAATGAATGTCATTAGGCTATCATTTGTGTTTTATTTTATGATTTGTATATATAAATTTATACTATAATTGTATAGCTGCTTAGACTCTATTTTCTGATTTTTATGTTCCTTTGTTCTGAATACCATAACATTTAAATATTTTTTTTTAATCCATGCAGCAAATGTTTTAAAAATGGCTCGAAAAAAAAAGCAAATTAGGCCTACTTTTTTTGCATTACAGGTGCTTTTAAAGAACATTTCACTATTAACTTAATGTAAAATGTATAAAACATTGTCATGAATTCGTTGTATTCCCATTTTAAAATACAAATTCACTGTTATAAGCCTACAGATAGCAAAAAATAAAAATAAAAATGTTTTAGCGTAACATAGTGTAGCATGATGTATAGATAAATCATATAAGATAGTGTCTTAACTTTAAAACATAGCCTAAAACCCTTAAATCCCTTTAAAAAATCTCCCTTTGCTCAGCTGCACATGCGATTATGAATCAAATTTTATATTGTTATTGTTTTATTATTATTGTGTTGTTGGAAATTTAAAAAGAAGCTTTAATTGCGAGTCATGTCCTTAACGGCCCTGCTTTGAGTGTCTACCCTGCCTGTGATCTGTGTTCCCGTTTGAATTAAATACTTTCCTTTTGTGAATTCTTCGTCTCCTCGTTCCTGGTTCCCGTGCTTCCCTTGAATTGTGACACGGAGTGCTATTCGAGGCTTAGTGTATCCCATCATGCATCATGTTTTGGAATAAATCTTTAGACTTTTTGCCGAGATTTTGCAACCTTTCCAATGTACGTTAAATATTAATATAATAGGCTAATTAGATATTATATAATTTGGTAAAAAAAAAAAAAAGTGTTGCAACATCTTATTGGTGCAAAGATGAGCAGTGGTGATATTTATTTTGTACAGTATTTGCAACTGCTTTTCAATTGCTCCAAAAATTAAATTGTGTCATGTTATAGAGACTACGGAACAGACATTTAGAAGTTGATTTTAAAATGCAAAGTATTTAAAAATAAAATAAAGCTATATAAACACTTTCATTTTTACAACACTATAAGTGTGTGAAAAGTTGACACACACTTGTGGTCTTCATCCTCAGTTGAACACTTGGGCCAAATACAGGAAATACGTCATAAGTATTCAAGTGGTCAAAGACCGCAAGTGTGGGGATTTGGACAAAGCATAAGCGTATCCTCTCGTGTGCACTGAAAACTGCTGCAAGTTACTTTATGTCACATATAATTTGTGTTGCACATTACAACACAGAGATGAGCATGTGCGTTTTTCTGCTTTTATCACTTAATTAGAAACACCACAATTAAATTGTCACATAGATACAGAAATGTACAGGCTTATTTTAAAATGCAAAGTATTAAATGCACCAAAACCTGAAAAAATGCTCTGTAAAACATTTATTTGCATTTTACAGCACTATGTTGCAAGTATGTCCCACTGATTAATAAAAAAAGATCTTCACACTCTTATGATCTTCACGCCTGCTTGAACACTTGGGCCAAATATAAGAAATGTGTCATGTAAGTTGTTATATTCCCCTAATATAGTAACAATGTAGTAACAATGAGAAAAAAGTTACAAGGAAATGAAAGGCAAGAACACACTTCAATCCTCTGTGCCAGGGTGAAGATGACACCAGTTTTTCGTATCAACCTGGAATAATATCCATTAACAGTTCCTGCTGAAAGTCAATTAGCCACTGCCAATACACAGCTATTATCTCTACATGAGCACAAAGTTCAGTCTGGAGTGTGTCTCCTCAGGCACACTCTCACAAACGAGCTACAGATTTGCCCTGAGAAGGAGTAGAGAGAGAGAAAGAGAGAGAGAGCAAAAACAAACACGGAGCATTTAACCATGTAAATAACAGTGGAGAGTAACAAAGTAGACAAGAGGTCAATGCAAATGTGGCTATTGGGACAGGCACTAAAAACAAATTCATGTGTTATTAACAAGCGGCAAACTCTCTTGAAACCAACACGGAAGTGACTAAAACTGCAATTCATCGACTGGCCGCTAGAGGCTGGCTCCAAAAGGGAGTCAGTTGAATAGACTTCACTTTACAAAAGAAAAAAATGTTTGCAGCCTGGTACAAAAAGTGGTTGTAGTCTATATAGGTAATTTTGCCCTTCGTGACAACTGTGAATTTTTTTTTTTATATAATTCATCTGTTTATATTATATTAAGCCTTAAAGTTCTGCATAATTAAGGGCGTGGCTGCTTGAGTGACAGGTGGATTGCCGCTCTGCTCCAGAGTGTGAAACTCGCTGGAGTGTGAAAGTTAGAAAAATGGCTTTAAAGATTTTTATTTGTACAGAAGACAAATGGAAATCTGGCAAGTAGATGTTTTAATTAAAATGATCGCAAACTTGATTTTTCCCGCTATTTTGTACTGCGCTACCTGTCACGAATCTGGTCTGCACTCCCATTCATTCACCACTAGAGGTCACCACATGGACTTTCACACCACACATTACATGGACTCCAATTCCCATCAGCCATCTCACCAATCACACGCACACAGCTGTCACCAATCACTCATTGCACTAATCACACGCACACCTGATCACACAGCATCTCTAATCACACACACTATTTCAACCCTGGACATTCTCTCCCTCGTTGCCGAGTATTGTATGCATTATCGCTGCCCTACAGAGCCCCATTAGTTTTTCTAGTCTTGCCTTGCCTCGCCTAGCCCTGCCTTTGTTCGGATTGTTTCCCCTTGCCTGGATTACCGCTGACGTTTTGGATTACCTCTCCTGTCTCGCCCCTTTGGATACTGTTTGCCGATCGTCGACCCACGCTTGTCTTTGTTTACTCGTTGTCTCGCCCATGTTATACCTGTTTGCCACTGTTTGACCCTGCCTGTTTTGACCACGTCTCTTGTCAAATAAAGTCTGCATATGGATCCACACGTCTCACGTCTCGTCAGCCCCGTAACACTACCTTTGCACTGTCTGCAAATAGTGAGATGTCACACCAAGGCAAAAGGCAGTAACTTCCACATTATATTGGGTGGTGATCACCATTTACAGAATCATTATAGTAACATCTGTATTACATCTAGTGAGTATTGGCTAGGCTATAACATATAGTAATGTGATTAATTTTTTTCTGACCGTAACAACCAGACAAAAAGTTAAACATGGGTGGGTACTGTTTTGCAACTAATTTATTTGCAATGCTCACTAACATTAAAGGATGCAAGACCTACTTAGCCTATTGTTTTTACATCGAACTGAATGAAAATAGCTTAACCTATGTAGGGAGTGAAATTATTTCCTTATGAAATTAATTCCTCATGAAGCCAAAACTCAGGAACTTACACACTACAGATGCCATGCAATAAAACAATAAAACGCATCTGGAGAAGAGATCTTCAGAGAGAGCAAACAACACCACTCCCCTTGTTCTTTTACGACCCTCTTCCTCAGAAATGTAATTGTGTTTAACACATTGTGCCCATAGAGCACACTGTACAGTTGTTTGTGCTTCTACATGTGCACATAGGCTAATTAAGTTTATTCTTTTTAGACTGTGTGTCTTGCGTTAAATTGTTTCATTATGTAATTGGCATGGTACAACTTTACCTGACTAATAATAAATTGTTATATTTGATTTATTCTGAACTGTCCTGAAATCATTATGACTTTGTTACCGCAAATCTACGGCCAGGATAGATCAGACTGAAGGCTCATGAATGAACGGAGCAGTAGGCACGTCATCGGAGACCTCAGATTTCTGTCTATCACTGGTGCTAGCAAGTTGTACGGGAAACGATTAATAAACTACACTTTTTGTCATAAGCAAGCAGGTTGGCGGCAGACAATTAGGTATTAGTCTGCCTACATCCTCTGACTAACATCGGACTGGCGAGTTTGTGTCCGTGAGATCTATGCAAAAACCCGGGGCTTGAGACTCTATGCGACATTAGGTCCCCAGTGAACGGATAATTGAAAGTATGGGATATCGAGGATAATCAAATATCAAAATTAATATATAATCGATATTTGTGATCAGTTTTTAATTAGAACTACAGTCTAAATTTAATGATCACTTGGAATGGGAGTCAGATTGAGCACGGAGCTAGACCAAAATTGAAACTAAATCCTGATAAATTCAGAAGCGCAAGTAAAAGCCCGAATGCACATTAAACCTTTGACCAGGCCGCCGGATCCTGTTGTTTGGACTAGCGGGTGGATCCTTACACCTATAAGAATGACCTGTGGATTGATGTGAACGCCAGCAGGAATAATGCTCCGAATTATTGTGAATTAAACATCTCCGATAGCGTCCATTGCAATGGATTTTATGGAGTTACAAGAAAAGGAAGGAAAAGGATTTCATTGAGAACAGTTACTGATTTTGTGTGTGATACGCTGTCTCGGCATTTGAGTCCACGCACGTGCAGAACTGGGCAGCCCCAGAGTGACAGCTGGCACTGAGTGAATAATCTGCATTATAAAAAAAATAAAATAAAACTTTAAAAATTATTTATGATTTATTATTGTTGCCAAGTTATCTAGTCGTTGCTTGTATACAGTGCTTTATTATATGGAGCAGTTTGTTAGATCACGATCTATAATTTATATGTCTAATGAAGTGCTGAGAGATGTATGAAAGTACACAAACGTGGCAGACTTTAATGGACAGTAAAACAAAGGCAGATTACCGTATAACTCCAGGCTGGCACAGTAATACTGACGACCAGCAAAACAAATGCAGAGTACATTTACATTTTACATTTACATTTAGCCATTTTGCAGACGCTTTTATCCAAAGCGACTTACAATTGGGGATACAAAAAGCGATTCATCTTGAGGAGGCAATCCGACAAACGAAGTGCTTGTAACACCAAGTCTCAGCCGTTATTTAAATAAGTACAAGCTAGCAGGGGAAGGAATAAATAAGGAGAAAGTTTTTTTTTTTTTTTTTTTTTTTTTTTTTTTATGTGTGGGGTATAGTCAAGTAGTGTCGAAAGAGATGAGTTTTCAGCTGTTGCTTGAAGATTGACAAGGATCCGGCACTCCGAATGTGGGTGGGAAGATCATTCCACCAGCTAGGAATGGTGAACGAGAATGTTCTGGAGAGAGATTTTGAGCCTCTTTGTGATGGTACCACGAGACGTCGCTCACTAGCAGATCTCAGACTTCTGGAGGGGATGTAGATTCTTAGTAGTGAGTGCATGTAGGCGGGTGCTGAGCTTGTGGTTGTTCTATAAGCAAGCATCAGTGTCTTGAACTTGATGCGAGCTGCGATTGGTAGCCAATGCAATGAGATAAAGAGAGGTGTGACATGGGCTCTTTTGGGTTCCTTGAAGACCAGTCGTGCCGCCGCATTCTGAATCATTTGTAGAGGTTTGACTGTGTTTGATGGAAGTCCAGCCAGAAGAGCATTGCAGTAATCCAGCCTAGAAATGACAAGGGCCTGGACAAGACGTTGTGCAGCACGCTCCGTCAGAAAGGGCCTGATCTTTCTGATGCTGTGTAGTGCAAACCTGCAAGCTCGAGCAGTCTTTGCAATGTGGTCTTTGAAGGTCAGCTGGTCATCAAAGATTACACCAAGATTTCTGACCGAAGTTGATGGGGTAATAGTTGATGAACCTAACTGGATCGTGATGTCATGCTGTAGAGTTGGAGCGGCGGGAAAGACAAGAAGCTCAGACTTTGCCAGGTTGAGCTGAAGGTGATGTTCTTTCATCCATGCCGAAATGTCCGCCAGGCAACCTGAGCCAGGCAACCTGAGTACCGTAAATTAATTTGAGCTTTCTACAACAAAGTCAACGAGCGGTAACTGATGTTATACTGTATTCTGCCTTGGTTTCTCCGGGGCTTTTCTCCATGATACTTAAACACATGATAAAGGAGGTCATTAATGTCCCAAAATTATCAATAACTAATTTTCGACCAAAAACGAAGTTATGGCGTTTTGTCTTTGCACGGCAGCACTGCTGGCACCTCAGCTTCACCAGTGTCCCGCCTTTCTGCCCATTTTCGATTATCCGGGAGTGACGCACTGCCAAGATGGCGACGGTCGGCTACGCTCACTTTAGGCTTCAAAAATGATCTTCAGAAACCTACGAGTGACGTCACGAACACTATGTCCATGTTTTTTTTTTTACAGTCTATGGTTATTAATATACCCCCGTGGGGCCCGGTGCGACCGCACCAGTTGCACCCCTCTAAGGACAGCACTGAAAATGTTTATTAATGTAATTTGTTACTGTTATCAAAAAACTTAAATTTACACAATTAACCCAGCATTCGGATGCAATATCAAAATCATTTTGTCTCTTCATTGAGCACTCTTGACATTGTTATGGTCTCTGAATAAATGTTTTTAAAGATATTTTAAACAATATTTGCTTTTTCGACTTAAAATATGTTGGTTCATGAAAAGATTTAAAATATTATTTTTATGAAAACTGGCAACACAAATGACACTGTAACTGTGACTCACCAGAGACAGAAACATTGAATCTGTATGTGATCACTGTCCTGTTCCTGATGATCACCACTTCATAAAGTCCAGAGTCTGTGGTTCTGGTGTTTGTGATGGTCAGAGATCCAGTCTGATGATCTGCCTTCAGTCTGTCTCTGAATCTCCCGTCAAGAACATCATATGTGGAGAATCTTTCAGAACATTTACTGATTTCAGCTATACGAGTCTCTGAAAGTCCAAATGTCCACATTATCTCATCCTCTGTCTGTAGTTCAGTGTGAGTCTGTAGCGAGACTGAATTTCCCTCCATCACTGACACTGACATCACTGCATCTGAATCAGCAAACACACCTCCAGAACAAACAGGAAGATAAAGACTTTTAAATAACTTTATGATGATTTACTTAAGTAAACGAAATGAATAATATTGTCCAAGCAACACAACTCATTAATAACTGCATCTGAAGCAACTGAAATCATAAAATCACATTTCATACTCACCAACCAGACGCCACAAACACAACCAAAACCAAAATCTGTCAAAAGGGTTTGTCATGGTCGAATACTTTAAATAACTTCATGATGGTTTACTGAAGTAAACAGTTTGAAATTTAAATCTGAGACCAATAATATCCAAACAACAAAACAGATTAATAACTTTAATTATGAATGATTTTGAATAAAACTCATTTGCTGACGCAGGAACTGATCTTGATTTGACCTCCAACAATATCATACACAGAAAACACTTTTACTTCAGACGAGAATCACGTCACGACTGAAACTAAAGCTGCTGCGGTTTGAGCTTCAGTGCTTTTTATAAAAGACTTTTAGAAAAACAAACAAACATATTTGAAAAAAAAATCACATTTCAAACTCACCAATCAGACGCCACAAACACAAACAGAACCAAAATCTGTCGAACATCTTCAGTGGTTTCAGTCCACAAATATGAAAAGATGACAGATGCAGTGATGTGAGGCTGGTCTGTAGCAAAGTGAAGTGAAACTCCACCATCAGCTAAAAAAACATCTGTTTATTCATTGTTGGTGTGTATGACCGTCTCTTTTGAGCTAGTGTAGGCCACAGCTTCCTGGAGATCAATGGCATCATTCTCAACAGAAATAAACAGACCATAACATGTTAAACAAACATGATTCCTAACATTTTTATTTATATGACATTTCATTTTAAATTCAGCATATTTTTACTTAAAATTTGGATACATTACTATTTGTAATGTTTTTGAAAGAAGTCTCTAAAAAAAACAATAATATTGTAAAATATTATTACAATTTAAAATAATGGTTTTCTATTTTACTATACTTTCAAATATATTTCTGTGATATTACTGTTTTGTTCTGTTTTTGATCAAATAAATGCAGGCTTGATGAGCATAAGGAATTTCTTTCAAAAACATTTTTAAACATTTGAATGGGTCCAAACTTTTGACCGGTACTGTATGTACATATTAATCAAAATTGATATAAGGCGATCTCTTTATTATTTGATATTAAACTCATAATAAAGCGGTGAATGATCTTTCCAGAAATGCAATTCCATTGCTATCACTCTAAAATAGATGACGACAACTCACACACCTGCATTAGAAGCTGTACTTCTTTGCGTTCCCATAGCCGTTTCACCTGAAGGATGTGTTTATTGCGCAAACATGCAGAAGGCGGAACCTGCTTTGAAACTGCACCATTAATTGGTTTAATTGCAGATAACTGACAATTCAACTATTTCCAATGAACAATGAGGCTAGTATTTGCTGCCTGTCTTGACTGGTGGACTAGCGTATAGGGGAGGTTACGGTTATGGAGGCCCCTCCTCAAAGCCTGCTCTGCCTTTAGAGAATGTGAAGCTGATGTCATGCGGCGTTGAATTCTGGGAAACTGCTTTGTTTATCCGCCATACTGGGAGGATCACGCTTCCTCTCCGCTATTGAGTTCAGGGCAGTATTTTGATTGTCTGTCGTGATTGTGGAAAATGTCACCATTGTTTGTTATTCATGCTGCATCGAGAATTGCAAAAGTAACTCCGATCATCGTTCTGAGAGAAAACTGGACAATGCAGTGTATTTTTTCGCCTTTTATCTGTGTAAAAACACCAAGGGAAGCAGGTCGCAGATATTACAAGAAGACGCCAGATAGTAAATCTATTAATAATGTCACCAATTAAACCCACTGCCTGTCACTCAATAAAATAATTGTATTGCTGCGTGTTTTTGAAAGTTTTGATTTTGTTTGGTTTAATAATTAACATCACCTTTGCGAGTATGACTCTCACTCGGTTTGTGAATTAGCAGAACTTTAACAGGGACTTTAAAACTCTCAACACAAATAACGCAAATAGATCTGCGTGTCTTATGTGAGGAAAATATAAACAATAAGGCCTTTTAAACTGGAATTTAAAAAAACTCAAAACAACACAACAATGAACAGTTTAATTATGATGATGAACAGCTTGAAGAGTTTCTACGGATGACGGGAACCTGCAGACGAGCTGGAAACATAATAAATATGACCAAATGTAATCAACAATCTTATTTTCAGTTGAGTGTGTCAAATGAGTGTTTATTCGGTCTGACAAACTATAAAATGATTTTATTTGAAGGACAGGACAAATGATCTCTACTCACCACAGAAACTCTGAATGCTTTTGATAACCATTTTCCTCCAGTTTTATACTTTTAATCATTTAAATGTGAAGTGAAGAACATTCCACAGCAGAACAAAGACAAAAGATAATCAATGAAAGAGAAATAGCTGGATTCTAACTTGATCTCATCAGTTAATTTATTTCTACATGACAATAACAGTGAATTTTAATCCTCTCCGACTAATTTAACCTGTAATTTTTATAACAAGTGAAGCCATATAAACACATTTCAAACTCACCAACCAGACGCCACAAACAAAAAAAAACTAATATGAGACACATTTTCTTCTTCGGTTCATGATAGTGATGCTTAAAATGTCTGAAAACACGACTGAAGTGAGATATTTATCTGGTTGAATCCTCCCTCAACAGGATTCAACCTACATCACAATTTGGTTTATCAGAGGAAGTCATCTTATATTTCATAACAAATTCCGGTAATGTACAAAAACTAATAGCAAAACAGTGAAATGCTGCATGTGTGTTGGATTAGATATCCATGATATATTCATCATCTTTAATGCCAATTTCTTAGATTTAATCGATAAATTCATTTAGGATAACAAGACACTAAGGGACTGTTACCAATCAAATCAGTATCAACAAAATCCATCTTTGCACTGCAGAGGAAACACAGAAGCTGAATCTTAAAGGAACAGATCACCCAAAAATGACATTTAGTTGAGAAATGTAGCATTGCATCACTTGTTCAGCAATGATCCTCTGCAGTGAATGGGTGCCGACTGTCACGATCCACGTAGGAGCCAGAGACGAGGAACTTCAGCGACAGGGAACACTGGAGACCCGGAACAACAATCACAAAATGACAATTAAGACCAGACACAGAGGCAGGGAAAGACGGGGCTTATGAAGGCTAGGGAAACTAGATAATTAACAACACACAGCTGGGGATTAATTAACTAATGAAGACTTAACAAGGACAGGAACTCCAAATAAGGGCACGAGAGGAGGGGAAACAGAAGACGTAGAGACAAAGTCTGACACTGTCAGAATGAGAGCCCAAACAGCTGATAAAAACATTACAATAATCCACAAGTAATCCACACAATGCAGTCCCATCAGTTAACATCTTGAGAATCCAAAAGCTGAAACAAATCCATCATCTAGACGTTTGTAACTGAAATGCAAGTCCATGATCCATAATAATGCCTCCTCCAGTGAAAAATGCTGCTTAATTTAGTAAAGACACATGGCTGTGTGTTTGGAACTATATTCACTGTGAAACAGAGCTGGGCAGCTGAACCCAAGCGTGGGTCGACGATCGGCGAACAGTATCCAGTGGGCAAGGCAGAGAGATAATCCAGGGAACACGGGCTAGAAAAAAAACAGGCAAGACTAAGATAACTAAGTGGGCTCTGTAGAGTAGCTAACAACTAGAACAGTGATAAATGCATACAATACTCAGCAGTGAGGAAGAGAAAGTCCATGGCTTAAGTAGGGGGTGAAATGGGAATCAGCTGTGTGATCAGACTCGGGTGTAAGCGTGTGATTGGCTGCAGCTGAGTGTAATGAGTGCAATGGATTGTGGGAACTGAAGTTCAGTGTAAGTGTAATGATCTGTGCAGTGTAAGAGTCCATGTGGTGAGCAAGTGACCTCTGGTGGAGGGTGAATGGAAGTTCATGGACAGGATTCGTGACACTTACCTTAATTTATTTTTAGTAAATTAAAAAAAATAATAATAATAATTCAGTGCACAAGTTTAAGAAATCATCAGTAGTTATTTTGATGAAAACACTAGAAAAACAAAAACACTTTTGAAGAATCTTTAAAGTTCTGTGTTCTGCTTTAGATTTAAATTGTTTTGAAAAAGATGAATATATAAAGCCATAAATTAATGAATCTCACAAATATTTATATATGCAAAAACGGTTTGTGAGAAATGACATCAATTATGTACCTGATATGTGAATATGTGCTGGATCATGTTCAGTTCTTATGCATCTGATGTCATAAACCAGAAGAATGACGGTAGCCATGCCCACCAGAGCAGAGAGGACCAATCGGATCACAGCTTCAGTAGAACCACAACATTGGACAGAGTCTGAGGAATAAACACATCAAACTGAGATCAGCTCAGTCAATAAACACTAATATCAGCTCTAATATCAGCGCTGCTGTACCTGAACATGTGTGACAGAGTAGACTGATGTCCAGATGTTGAGTCTGGTTGCTGATGGGATTGTTGAGCACACAGCTGTAGGTGTTTTTATCCTGATGTTCCACCTCCAGAGGTAGAGAGAGACTGATGCTGAGATCAGACACACTGATGCTGGACAATAAACTGTTTCCTTTGAACCAGGAGAGAGTCACATGACTCACATTCACCACTGAACACAACAATGAACAGCTTGATGATGAAGAACAGTTTGAAGAGTTACTGCTGATGACGGGAACCGGCAGACGAGCTGGAAAACATGAGAAAATAGAGATAAATGAGGACGAATAAAGATATTCAAATAGACGAGGAAGAAACATTGAGAGCAAGCAAGACTGATCAAAAAGGCATTTTAAAAACAATCTGATAAATAAAGTACAGCTAAAAATACTATTTTTATTAATCTAATGAATGATGCGCATTAATGTAATGAAAGCAGATGTCATTACAGTTGGGTGAACAGGATCGACAAGCAGCAAATATGATTTTGGCATTACTCTTTGCTCGAATAGCAAAGAAAACCCCACAATAGTGTCTCCACAGCAGCTGTTTTATATGAGGCGCCACGTAGGATTTAAATCAAACTTCGCTTATCAATACATACATAAAACACGTGCATATACACCTATAAATTACTCGCATATACTCGCATATATGATACGATATTTTCAATATATATATATATATATATATATATATATATATATATGAAATACACATGCACACTAATATGAAGTCCATACCAATACATATTTTGTTAGTAATGAATGCATATACACTTGTGAATAGCTTGTGTATACTGTGACGAGTATCCCGAACTCTCATCAGCGTTGCCCTGGAGACAAAGGCAGAACACCTGCACCGCCTCATCAGGGCTGGGCCGGTTGCACCTGAAACTAATCAGTCCCCAACCATATAAGCCGGACGCGGCTGGGTGAGAGACAGTCGAGGAACTTCATTCCGACTAAGGCTTAATGTGTGCACACTTCTCTCTTTGCAGAAGCCAGCGATTGACCGACCGACCCAGCCCTGAAGAAAGGAGCCACGGAATTGTCACCGCACGGCACAAATCACGCACAGAGAGCACCGCACCACAGCCTCCAGCCACCTTGCACCTATCACGCCACCCTTTAAATGAATAAATTCACCCTCCGGGGTATTTATTTGAGCTCTCCTTGTCGCGTGATTCTTCCACCCCGTCACAGTGGTGGAGAATGCGGGCATGAACGGAAGATTTCACCGGCAAGTGATCTCCACCTTCTAATCAGCGTGTATTTTTTTTTCTTGGGCACTTTAGGACGGTTGGTACTCCTCCCCTAGGATGGAAAAACTGCTCCGGCAATTGACCAACGTCAGCCCTTCGCCAGCAGCAGATTGTTGAATATCTGGCCACACGCCAAGGCCAGGTTGATCAGGAAATCGCCGCCCTTCGCACGGCCGCCCGCCAGCTCGTTCCTTTACCCGACCCGCGCGTGCAGGCCACCCAGCTCCTGCCAAAAATGACCGCACATGATGATGTTGAATCATATTTACAGATGTTTGAGACCACGGCCATCACGGAGCGATGGGATCCCGACGACTGGGCACGGGCGCTGGCCCCCCTCCTCACGGGCGAGGCGCAACGCACCTTCTTCAGCCTACCAGCAGAAACGGTGGAGAATTATGAAGAGGTGAAGAAGGAGATTCTCGCCCGCGTGGGGCTCTCCCCGATGTGTGCGGCCCAGGCATTCTATGAGTGGACATATCAACCCCGGCGGCCCGCACGGGTCCAAGTCGCCGAACTTTCTCACCTAGCCCAACATTGGCTGATGGTAGGCACCCCCACCGCTGCCCAGGTAACGTAACGCGTGGTCGAGTTGGTAGAGGCGATCGAACTGGCTGAGGCGGCCCATCGACGCGAGGCAGGGGAGCGAGTACCACCATTTCCGCGGAGGGTGGCTCCAGAGCAGTGCGCACCGGAGGGCATCTCGCGGCCGGTAGACAGGATGGCGGCCCCCGAGCCTCAAGATGAGTCCATGCCAACGGCTCCCTCTTCTCCCAAAGCCCGGACCTGGTGGGCAGGCCATCAGGAACTGCCAAAAGGGGCTCCCACGGCCACGGTTAGTATTGGCAACCGGCATTACAGGGCGGTTCTGGACTCCGGAAGTGCCGTCAGCCTTGTCCAGACAGGAATACTGCCCCCGCCGCATGAGACCAAAGCCACAGTACCCATTACCTGTGTCCACGGGGATACACGGGAGGTCCCCGTGCGCCACATCACCATCGCCGCGACTCCAGGTTCATGGACTGGTGAAGGACCTACCCGTGCCGATCCTGTTGGGACGAGACTGGCCGGAGTTCGAAGCTCTGCTCCGCCCTACTACACAGCCTGCCTACCCCAATGGGGGCCGCCGTGGACGGCGCGCTACCAAGAAGCCCAGCGGCCGTCCCGTTCTCCTGGCCTCGGACAGTGGGCGAGATGGTGAGTCCCCCTCCCCTAATACTAACCTCTTTTATGATGTATTCCAGCAGGTTACGGGAGGGGGCTCATTTGGCTGGGCCCAGCGAGAGGATGAAAGGCTTAAACATTGTTGGACCCAAGTGCGTGTCCTGGAAGAGAAGGACACCCGGCCCAAGCCCCATCCTCTCCCCCACTTTATTGTGGAGAACGGCCTGCTCTACTGTGTCGCCGAGCAACGGGGGGAGATAAAAAAACTGCTGGTGGTCCCCAGCTCGAAGACAGAAGTGGTCCTGCATTTGGCTCACGCCCACCCGCTAGCAGGACATCTTGGGGCAGGCAATACTATCCAACGAATCCGGGACCGGTTTCACTGGCCCGGCCTGGAGGCCGAGGTCCGACGGTACTGTCAAGCCTGCCCCGAATGCCAGAAGACGTCGCCATACCACCCTCCCCCCTCGCCGCTCATCCCACTGCCCATCATAGAGGTGCCCTTCGAGCGCATCAGGATGGACCTGGTAGGGCCGTTGCCAAAGTTGGCCCGGGGATATGAACACATCCTAGTGATCGTGGATTATGCCACCCGGTATTCCGAAGCCATCCCCCTCAGGAAAGCCAACGTCAAGAACATCGCGCAAGAGCTCTTCCTGTTGTTTAGCCGGGTTGGCATCCCTTCGGAGATCCTGACCGACCAGGGAACACCGTTTGTGTCCCGGCTAATGGCTGACCTCTGCCGCCTGCTCCGGGTGAAGCAAGTGAGTACGACTGTATACCACCCCCAGATGGATGGCCTAGTAGAGCGGTTTAACCAAACACTGAAATAAATGTTTCGCCACCGAAGATAAAAAGGACTGGGACCAAATGCTGCCCTACGTCCTCTTCGGGATTCGGGAAGTCCCACAGGCGTCCACCGGCTTCACTCCGTTTGAGCTCCTCTTCGGAAGGCAACCTCGGGGACTGCTCGACGTCGCTAAGGAGGCTTGGGAACGCCAACAACCCACCCCACACTGGACCCTCGTCGAGCACGTCTCCGAGATGATGCACCGAATAGACCGCGTCATGCCATTAGTCCGGGAGCACCTGGCCAAACCCCAACAGGCCCAAGCTCGCCACTACAACAGGCCAGCTCAGCCTAGGGAATTCCAGACGGGCGACCGGGTTATGGTACTGGTCCCCACCTCAGCCTGCAAATTCCTGGCCACCTGGCAGGGGCCCTACACCGTAACGGAAAAAGTCGGACCAGTGACCTACCGGGTACGACAACCAGGGAAACGGAGTCCCCAACAGTTATACCACATCAACTTGCTTAAAAAATGGGTGGGGACCAGAGAAGAAACCGTAGCCCTGGCCGCCGTAACACCCGTCTTGGTGGATACCAACCCCGATCTGTCGGCAACCCAAAAGGCTGAGCTGCAGCACCTGGTCGGTCAGTTTTCGGATGTGTTCTCCTCTGTCCCCGGTAAAACCCAATTGGTCCAGCATGACATCCGAACACCACCAGGAGTAGTCATAAAGCAACTGCCCTATCGGATCCCAGAGGCTCGTCGGCAGGCTATTGAGGAGGAAGTCCAACAAATGCTGAAGTTGGGGGTGATCGAACATCACGCAGCCCATGGTCCAGCCCCATCGTCCTGGTCCCGAAAACCGACGGCACCCTCCGCTTCTGCAACGACTTCCGGCGCCTCAACAAAGTATCGGAGTTTGACGGATCCCAATGCCCCGAGTGGATGAACTATTGGACCGCCTGGGAAGGGCCCGGTATATATCCACCATATATGGCAAGTCCCCCTCTCCGCCGAGGCCAAGCCGAAGACGGCCTTCTCCACCCCCTCAGGTCACTGCCAGTACCGGACCCTTCCCTTCGGGCTTCACGGGGCCCCCGCAACATTCCAGCGGCTCATGGACATTGTCCTCCGTCCACACCAGCAGTATGCGGCCGCGTATTTGGATGATGTGGTAATCCACTCGGAGCGTTGGGAGGACCATCTGGACCGTCTGCGGAGGGTGCTTACGGAACTACGGAAGGCTGGACTCACCGCCAACCCAGGAAAATGTCACCTAGCACTCTCCGAGGCCAAGTACCTGGGCTTCCGAGTCGGACGGGGCCTGATCAGACCCCAGGAAAAGAAGGTGGAGGCGGTCCGCGATGCCCCGCGACCCACCACAAAGACCCAGGTACGAGCGTTCCTGGGTTTGGCGGGCTACTACCGCTGCTTCATCCCCAACTTTTCCTCCATAGCTCCCCCCTTGACATACCTGACCAAGAAGGGGCAGCCTGAGTGTGTCATCTGGAGCCCAGCAACGGAAAAGGCCTTCCAACAAATCAAACACGCTCTGACTGAGGGACCAGTCCTGTGAGCACCGGACTTCGGCTGCCCCTTCTTGCTGCAGACGGACGTGTCGGAGACAGTGTTGGGAGCCGTCCTGTCTCAAGTCCAGGAGGGTGAGGAACACCCTGTCCTCTACATCAGCAGGAAGCTGACAAAGGCCGAGAGGAACTATGCGACCATCGAGAGAGAGGCTCTGGCCATTAAGTGGGCAGTCCTGGAGCTGCGTTATTACCTGTTGGGACGACGATTCACCTTGCTCACGGACCACGCTCCCCTACAATGGATGGCAAAGGCAAAGGACACCAACGCCAGGGTGACGCGGTGGTTCCTCGCGCTCCAGGACTTCTGCTTCACCATCCGTCACCGAGCCGGAGCCTCCAACGCCAACGCCGATGGACTCTCTCAGTTTTGGTCAGCTTATGCAGGTCTGTCAGGGGTCACTTCCCACCCACCCCCAATTTCCCCCTTATTGTTATCTTGTTTTGCCCCCAAGGACCAGGACAACGCTTGGGGGGGGGGGGGGTGTTGTGTGACGAGTATCCCGAACTCTCATCAGCGTTGACCTGGAGACAAAGGCGGAACACCTGCACCGCCTCATCAGGGCTGGGCCGGTCGCACCTGAAACTAATCAGTCCCCAACCATATAAGCCGGACGCGGCTGGGTGAGAAGAAAGGAGCCACGGAATTGTCACCGCACGGCACAAATCACACACAGAGAGCACCGCACCACAGACTCCAGCCACCTTGCACCTATCACGCCACCCTTTTATTGAATAAATCCACCCTCCGGGGTATTTATTTCAGCTCTCCTTGTCGCGTGATTCTTCCACCCCGTCACAATACATATAAACTCGATCCATGCATATACACCCACAACAACACTCGCACATACATATAAACTCGCTGCATGCAGACACACCTATACATACTCGCATATACATATAAACTTGATCCATGCATATACAGGTGCTGGTCATGTAATTAGAATATCATCAAAAAGTTGATTTATTTCACTAATTCCATTCAAAAAGTGAAACTTGTATATTATATCCATTCATTAAACACAGACTGATATATTTCAGATGTTTATTTGTTTTAATTTTGATGATTAGAGCTTACAGCTCATGAAAGTCAAAAATCAGTATCTCAAAATATTAGAATATTTACATTTGAGTTTGAATTAATGACCATCCCTACAGTATAAATTATGGGTATCTCTTGTTCTTTGAAACCACAATAATGGGTAAGACTGCTGACTTGGCAATGATCCAGAAGACAAACATTGACACCCTCCACAAAGAGGGTAAGTCACAGAGGGTCATTACTGAAAGGTGTGGCTGTTTACAGAGTGCTGTATCAAAGCATATTAAATGCAAAGTTGACTGGAAGGAAGAATTTGGGTAGGAAAAGGTGCACAAGCAACAGGGATGGCCGCAAGCTTGAGAATACAGTCAAGCAAAGCCGATTCAAGCACTTGTGAGAGCTTCACAAGGAGTGAACTGAAGCTGGAGTCAGTGCATCAAAAGTCACCACGCTCAGATGTCTTCAGGAAAAGGGCTACCAAGCCACTTCTGAACCAGAGACAACGTCAGAAGCATCTTACCTGGGCTGTGGAGAAAAAGAACTGGACTGTTGCTCAGTGGTCCAAAGTCCTCTTTTCAGATGAAAGTAAATTTGACATTTCATTTGGAAATCAAGGTCCCAGAGTCTGAAGGAAGAGTGGAGAGGCACAGAATCCATGTTGCTTGAAGTCCAGTGTGAAGTTTCCACAGTCAGTGATGATTTGGGCTGCCATGTCATCTGCTGGTGTTGGTTCACTGTGTTTTCTGATGTCCACAGTCAACGCAGCCATCTATCAGGAAATTTTAGAGCCCTTCATGCTTCCTTCTGTTGACAAGCTTTATGGAGATGCTGATTTCATTTTCCAGCAGGACTTGGCACCTGCCCACACTGCCAAAGGTACCAAAAGCTGGTTCAATGACCATAGTGTTACTGTGCTTGATTGGCCAGCAAACTCGCCTGACCTGAACCCCAGAGAGAATCTATGGGGTATTGTCAAGAGGAAGATGAGAGACACCAGACCCAACAATGCAGAAGAGCTGAAGGCCACTATCAGAGCAACCTGGGCTCTCATAACACCTGAGCAGTGCCACAGACTGATCGACTCCATGCCACGCGGAATTGCTGCAGTAATTCAGGCAAAAAGAGCCCCTACTAAGTATTGAGTGATGTACATGCTCATACTTTTCATTTTCATACTTTTGAGTTGGCCAAGATTTCTAAAAATCCTTTCTTTGTATTGCTCTTAAGTAATATTCTAATATTTTGAGATACTGATTTTTGACTTTCATGTGCTGTAAGCTCTAATCATCAAAATTAAAAGAAATAAACATTTGAAATATATCAGTCTGTGTGTAATGAATGAATATAATATACAAGTTTCACTTTTTGAATGGAATTAGTGAAATAAAACTTTTTAATGATATTCTAATTATATTACCAGCACCTGTACAACTATAAACACTCGCACATATATTTTAACTCGCTGCGCGCACACACCCATAAAACACTCACGCAAACATATAAAATAAAATTCACAAACGTATACAATTCCAATAACGCATGCTTTAGTTGTGTATATACATATATTCAAGTGATTTTATATGTGGATGTGCGTGAACTTTTCAGTGCAAACGGAAGGCATTTCAGTGTAAAAGGAAGCTGCGGCACTTCCGGCGGCACTTCCGGCGGCACTTCCAGCGGCATCTCCAGATGCCGGGACATTTGAAAATGCTTAACAAAAAATTCCAGGGTGTTTATTTCCTCTTCTAATCAAATTTAGTCAACATTTCCACAACACCCCGTCATTTCCATCACCACACATTTTTTAAAAATATTGAAAAAAGTTCTCATCACACATTAAAAATGTATCCACAATTTATGAGATCATGCTCTACTTAATATAAAAATTCAAGTTATTTATTTTCTAATAAGCTCTTACCCAAACCAATATTAAATTTCAGAGTGTGACAGGTGTACAGTTCAGCATTTGGTCCTTAGGGCAGTTAATTTATCTCATTGACAAATGTATAATTATTGTACATTGTGGAAAAACTGGTAAAAGTAGTTAGAAAAATGATCTTAGACAATTCTTGAGTGGCATAAGTTATTCTATATTTAAATAACAGCTGTATATTGGGATGTGGTGGAAATGACATTTGTTCATTGCAGGTCGGAAAAATGTAAAATATTAACAATTTCTCTTGTAATCTAAGTTTCTCCTCTTACAGACCTTAAAACTAGCCAAATTATTTAAACTTATGAGACTGTGTGTCACGAATCTGGTCTGCACTTCCGTTCATTCACCACTAGAGGTCACCCGCTCACCACATGGACTTTCACACCACACATCACATGGACTCCAATTCCCATCATCCAACACTGATCACAGCTGTCACCAATCACTCATTGCACCAATCACACGCACACCTGATCACACAGCATCACCTATCACACACACTATTTCAACCCTGGACATTCTCTCCCTCGTGGCCGAGTATTGTTTGCGTTTACCGCTCCCCTAGCCGTAGCAACTCTACAGAGCCTCTGTCAGTTTCCCTAGTTTTTCCCTGCCCGTCTTGGATTGTGTTTTCCCGTGTTTGTTTCTAGCCTGTGTTCCCTGGATTAACCCTTGCCTTGCCGTTTGGACTGTTTGCACCTCTCCTGGACTCTTGCTCGTGTACCTGGATTATCTCTCTGCCTTGCCCACTGGATACTGTTTGCCGATCGTCGACCTTCGCTTGCCTTAGGATTACTCTTTGTCTTGTCCCTGCCATACCTGTTAGCCATTGCTCGACCCTGCCTGTATTTATGACCATGCCTGTTAATAAAAGCTTGCACTTGGATCTGCACGTCTCACGTCTCGTCAGCCTCGTTACACTGTGTTACGTGACTTTTGAACAAGTTTTTTTTATTCAACTTCACAAGGCTAAAAGTGCCCCTAGTTGAAGAAACGCCCATGTATATGCGAGTATGTATAGGTGGCGTCTCATAGTTTAATAAACACCCTTGCAGCAATGCTTACTAGCTTTTCATTTGTAATGTGATGCCATACGTGTAAATGCACATTTTAAATGGAAATATTAAGAAAAACAGACTTTGGTATATGTACTATATTAAAGGTGCACTAAATGAATTTTGCCAAACGATGTTGATATCTGAAAGCACAAACACGTCCATACCCCAACAGGACCTCGCCCCTATTCTCATATCTCCGCCCCACACGTATGAAGTGAAAGCGATGTGTTACTTAAGCTGACTCTCTCCACAGGCGAGCTGTCGATGGTCAGTAGGGGGTGATCACCAGAGTTTCTTCTGAAGTCCATCACAACCTCCTTTGTCTTACTCACATTGAGGGACAGGTTGTTAGTGCCACACCATTTCGCCAGCTGTGCCACTTCCTCCACGAACCTATTACATGTACTTCCTCTCTGTAGTGCGTTTCATCATTGTTGCTGATGAGACCCACCACTGTTGTGTCATCAGCGAACTTGATGATGTGGTTGGAGCTGGACTTGGCAGTGCAGTCGTGGGTCAGCAGCGTGAAGAGCAGCGGGCTGAGCACACAGCCTTGTGGGGCACCTGTGCTCAGTGTGGTAGTGCTCGAGGTGTTGTGGCCGACACGGACTGACTGAGGTCTTCCGGTTAGAAAGTCCAGAATCCAATTACAGAGGGAGTTGTTAAGGCCCAGCAGGTTTAGTTTGTTGATGAGCTGTTGTGGGATTATTGTGTTGAATGCTGAGCTGAAGTCAATGAACAGCATTCTAACATAAGAGTCTTTGTTTTCTAGGTGGGTAAGAGCCAGGTGGAGGGTGGAGGAAATTGCATCGTCTGTAGAGCGGTTTGGGCGGTATGCAAACTGGAGCGGATCGAGTGTGTTGGGGAGGCTGGTTTTGATGTTGAGCATGACTAACCTCTCAAAGCACTTCATCATGATTGGAGTCAGTGCTATGGGACGGTAGTCATTTAGACAGGACACAGGTGAATTATTTGGTACCGGTATGATTGTTGTGGATTTGAGACGTGGGGACGACTGCCTGGCTCAGCGAGGTGTTTAAGATATCTGTTAGGACATCTGTCAGCTGTACAGCACAGTCTTTCAGTACACAGCCAGGTATGTTGTCAGGACCCGCAGCCTTGCGTGGGTTTATCCTAGGTAGGGTCTTCCTTACGTCGGCTGGAGACAGACAGAGCGCCTGGTCATTGGGAGGTGTGGCCAGTTTTTGTGCAGGTGTGTCATTCTGCATTTCAAACCCTGAATAAAAGTGGTTGAGTGTATCTGGGAGGGATGTGTCATCATCACAGGCCTGTGGCGGGGGCTTGTAGCCTGTGATGGTCTGAATGGCTTGCCACAGACTCCGTGTGTCTCTTCTGTCTGTGAAGTCAAGTCAAGTCAAGTCAACTTTATTTATATAGAACTTTTAACAATACAGATTGTGTCAAAGCACTTAACAGTATCAAATTGGAGGAAAGAGTGTCAGTAATGTATAATGATAAGATTAAACACTCAATTGTCAGTTAAAGGCATTTCATTATTGAATTCAGAGATGTCATTGTCTAGCTCAGTTTAGTTTAAATAGTATCTGTGCAATCAAATCGGCAATAATCGCTAGAAATTAAGTGACCCCAACTGAGCAAGCCAGAGGCGACAGCGGCAAGGAACCAAAACTCCCTCTGTGACAGAATGGAGAAAAAACCTTGGGAGAAACCAGGCTCAGTCGGGGGTCAGTTCTCCTCTGACCAGACGAAACCTGCAGTTCAAAAGATTATATTTCTATTTTTAATTTTGTTGCAATTTCTAACAATAGTAGTATTATGTAGTTAGGTATTTTATTATATTTTTAGTTATTTTGTTATATTTTTAGTTTTATTGTATTTTAATAGAGGTCATCACTGGGGATATGTCTCTGGGGGTCATCTGGGTGTCCTGGTCTCCGCTGACGATCAGGGCTGTATCATCTCTTGGTGCTGATCCACCATCTGATCATAGGAAAGAAACAGACAAATATTAGCGTAGATGCCATTCTACTTACGATGTAACGAGTACATCGTGTGTTGTGGGAAGTGTTCCCGGTTCCGGTTGATCTAATTAATGCAGCCTAACAATCCTTTAACGGATTTGAATAATAGAAGCGTATTAGTGTGTTATGTGTACGCCAGGCTAAAGAGATGGGTCTTTAATCTAGATTTAAACTGACAGAGTGTCTGCCTCCCGAACAGTGTTAGGTAGATTGTTCCAGAGTTTGGGTGCTAAATAGGAAAAGGATCTGGCGCCCGCAGTCGTTTTTGATATTCTAGGTATTATCAAACGGCCAGAGTTTTGAGAACGCAGCGGACGTGGAGGACTATAATGCGATAAGAGCTCGCTCAAGTACTGAGGAGCTAAGCCATTCAGGGCTTTATAAGTAATTAACAAGATTTTAAAATCTATCCGATGTTTGATAGGGAGCCAGTGCAGTGTTGACAGAACCGGGCTAATATGGTCATATTTCCTGGTTCTAGTTAGGACTCTAGCTGCTGCATTTTGGACCAACTGTAGTTTGTTGATCAAGCGTGCAGAACAACCACCCAATAAAGCATTACAATAGTCTAACCTTGAGGTCATAAACGCATGAACTAACATTTCTGCATTTGACGTTGAGAGCATAGGTCACAATTTAGATATGCTTTTGAGATGAAAAAATGCAGTTTTACAGATGCTAGAAACATGGCTTTCAAATGAAAGATTGCTATCGAACAGCACACCTAGGTTCCTGACTGATGAAGAAGAATTGACAGAGCAGCCATCAAGTGTTAGATAATGTTCTAGGTTGTTACATGTGGGGTTTTTAGGTCCGATAATTAACACCTCGGTTTTTTTTAGAATTTATATATTGTGAAGTGATTGTTGATTTTTTGAGCATATGATCATTTTCCATTTTTGAGAGATGGTCCTCACTGCAGAACACAAGATCCAGGGGGTGTGGTTGGATCTAGATCCAACTCCTCCCACCTTACATTTACCTAAACCTACCCGTCTCCACCCCCTGATCCCTAAACCCACCAAATCCCCACCCCTAAACCTACCTATCTCCACCCCCTGGATGTGGATCCAACCCCGCCCCCTGGATCTTTGTTCTGCAGTGAGGGGCTACTGATTTTTGATGCTGGGGGAGAGATTGGCTCTTGCTGTTTTGAGGGCTGCTTTATCTCCTGATCTGAAAGCTTCATCTCTGGTCTTTAGCAGCCCACGAACCTCTGCTCTCATCCATGGCTTCTGGTTGGCACGTGTGGTGAGTGGCGTGTGGCGCGTGTGGTCGTGCGTTATTAGTCCATAATCCACAATAAAACTTCCTCCAGTGGAAAAAGTCCATCCCTCGATGGCCTCTCATATCAAACCTTTGGGCATTTTTGATTGTGTTGGCTTGTAAACAGTGCTTGATTTGTGGATATTTCTCTCCTGATTCAATATTATGGATTATGGTCTCATATTTTAGCTGGAAGCAACGGTTTGAAGTTAAACACATCTTGATGGATTTGTTTCTTATAAACACGTAGCTTTTGGCTGTTCCTTTAAGACGCAGCTTCTGTGTTTCCTCTGTTGTGCAAAGATGGATTTTGTTGATACTGATTTCATTTGATTGGAAACAGTCCTGTAGTGTCTTGTTATTCTAAATGAATTTATTGATTAAATGTAAGAAATTTACATTAAAGATGATGAACGAGTATCTAATCTAACACTACTGTCATTAGTCTTCATACAGGGCCGGAATTCATTTGAAAATGTAAGATCAGCAAAAGCTTGTTGATTTTTATGATATTAAAGGAGCGGAAACTCTGGTCACAGCCAGATAAATATTAAAGTTCAGTCGTGTTTCAGGGCGTTTTCAGACATTTTAGGCATCACTATTGTGTGCTCTGCAGTGAACTGATGAAGAAAATGTTTTTCAGATCAGTTTTTTTCTGGTTGTGTTTGTGGCGTCTTGTTGGTGAGTTTGAAATGTGTTTTTATGGCTTCATTTGCTTCTGTTCTGGTACAATGTAATAAATTGCTGGTTATATTAGTCAGAGATGATTAAAATTCACTGTTATTCTCATATGAAAATAACTGAACTGTGAGATCAAGTTTGAATTAAGCTCCGTATTTAGTTGTTAAGGATTGATTCAATTAAATATGAAGCTGAAATACCACTTTAGTGTTAGTTGTATAAAGTCTTGCTGTTCAGTTATTGTTCCAAAGAAAAGCTCATTTCTCTTTTCACTGATCATCTTTTGTATTTGTACTGCTGCACGATGTTCTTCTCTTCACATTTAAATGATAATTAGTACTGTATTTTAGTGAAGTTTCGTCAAACCAACATCAGCTGATTTTAATCTGTCAGCTCTGTTCTTCAGGGGTGTTTGCTGGTGATGGAGAGGTGTCAGTTTTGGAGGAAAAATCTGTCACTCTAAACTCTGGTCTTACTGAAATCACAAATGATGGTGTGATTCAGTGGAGGTTTGGACTTGAAGGACCTGTAATAGCTGAACTGAGTGTACTGCACAAAACCAGCAGCGTATATGATGACGTTCTTGACGGGAGATTCAGAGACAGACTGAAGCTGGACGATCAAACTGGATCTCTGACCATCACAAACACCACAGTGAAACACGCTGGACGTTATGAACTGCAGATCAACAACGTGACCAAGACTTTTAATCTTACTGTCATCAGTGGGTTATATATTAATCAGCACAAAGATACAATTATTAATCATTATTAATACAAATACCATTTTTATTCTGTTGGTTTATGGTATTGTTCTTAATCTGTGACGATCCCTGTGTTCGATGAAACAGGAATAAAGATCATATCAGTGAAAACGGACGGCTCTGTCACTAATCAATGATCTTACCGAAGTGATGGATGTTGATCTGATTCAGTGGAGGTTTGGACTTGGAGGACCTGTACTAGCTGAACTCAATGTACTGGACAAAACCAGCAGTGTATATGATGAAGTGTCTTATGGGAAATTCAGAGACAGACTAAAACTGGACGATCAAACTGGATCTCTGACCATCACAAACACCAGAACCACAGACTCTGCAGGTTTTGAACTAGCGATCAACCATATGAAGACCGTTTTCTTCTTCAATGTCTATGGTGAGTTAAATATAAGTTTCACCTGTTGTAAATTTTAATTTAAGGATGCAATTAATAATCCAAACCCCACTTTGCTTCTTTAGTGTCAGTTTTTTTGTTTTATGCTATTATTAATTAAATGTAAATTACAAACTGTTAAATTTTCTAAATCGTCATAAAGTTATTTAAAAGTCTTAATCTGACAAACTGTGTCTGTTTCTTCTCTATGTGTGTGTTTGATGATGCAGAAGGAATATCAGTGATGGAGGGAGATTCAGTCTCTCTAAACACTGGTCGAACTGAAATGGATTATGATAAGATTCAGTGGAGTTTTGGAACAAATTTAATAGCTAAAATCGATCTAAAGAACAAAATGAGCGAGGTGTATGATTATGCTCTTGACGGGAGATTCAGAGACCGACTGAAGCTGGATCATCAGACCGGATCTCTGATCATCACAAACACCAGAACTGAACACAGTGGACTTTATTATCTAAACATTGACTCAATGAAGTCTTTCAATCTGACCGTCTATGGTGAGTTCAGTAATTACAGCTTCAAAGATGATCTAAAGAAGTATCATATCATATTTACGTGTTATTTTATTCTAAATTAGCCACATTTTTACATTCATGGCCTCCAGGTTTATATTTAACTTTATTTATCAGATTGTTTTTAAAATGCCTTTTTGATCAGTCTTGCTTGCTCTCAATGTTTCTTCCTCGTCTATTTGAATATCTTTATTCGTCCTCATTTATCTCTATTTTCTCCTGTTTTTCAGCTCGTCTGCCGGTTCCCGTCATCAGCAGTAACTCTTCAAACTGTTCTTCATCATCATATTGTTCATTGCTGTGTTCAGTGGTGAATGTGAGTCATGTGACTCTCTCCTGGTTCAAAGGACACAGTTTATTGTCCAGCATCAGTGCGTCTGATCTCAGCATCAGTCTCTCTCTACCTCTGGAGGTGGAATATCAGGATAAAAACACTTACAGCTGTGTGCTCAACAATCCCATCAGCAACCAGACTCAACATCTGGACATCAGCGAACTCTGTCACACATGTTCAGGTACAGCAGCGCTGATATTAGAGCTGATATTAGTGTTTATTGACTGAGCTGATCTCAGTTTGATGTGTTTATTCCTCAGAATCTGTCCACTGCTGTGGTTCTGCTGAAGCTGTGATCCGATTGGTCCTCTCTGCTCTGGTGGGCGTGGCTACTGTCCTCATTCTGGTTTATGACATCAGATCCAGTAGAGCTGAACAGGATCCAGCACATATTCCCACATCAGGTACATAATTATGGTCATTTTTCATATAAATGTTTTTTTTTTTTAATATAATTTATTAACCTTCATTTATTTCTAATGGATTTAAATATCCATATGCTGGTGTTTATGTTTGTTTTATAGGCGGCTCATTTCCTCCCTAGAAGATGATTTGAGAACAAACCATAACAAATTCTCACATAAATGCTCAAAATGCAAGTGTTTGTCATGAAAAATGCTTAAGATTACCAAATATTGCTTTGCTAATGCTAGGTTATGTAATATAACATGCTTTTATTTGAATGATTTTTAAAATAATCTAATCTTCTCATCCAGTCTGAAAGGCTATTTTTAAGGATTTATGTTTTCTTCAGAGAAGACAAACTGATCACACTTGACTGCTGTGTATTTACCATATGTATTTGCATTAATCAATAAAGTTTTCTCACTCTGAAGTTCAAGAGTCTCTCCATGTTTTACTACATTTATGATGCTGAGCGCCCCCCGGAGGAATATAAGCTGTGTGTATTCATGTGTATATATGAGTTCAGCCACATTCAGTATAAAGCTTTACGTTATTTTAAACGTTTTTTTTTTTTTTTTGTAAATTTTTACATTATTATTTAGCTAATTTTTATACCGCTAAAAACAGTGTTTTTATTATTAATAGTTTTTTTATATTAATACATTTTTTTTTTTTTATCTGCAAGAATTTCTGGTGCACATATACAGCTAAAAATACTATTTTTATTAATCTAATGAATGATGCACATTAATGTAATGAAAGCAGATGTCATTACTGTTGGGTGAACAGGATCGACATGCAGCAGATATGATTTTGGGGTTGATGTTTGCTCGAATAGCAAAGAAACCCACACGATACTGTCTCTACAGCAGCTGTTTTATAAACACCCATGCAGCAATACTTACTAGCTTTTCATTTGTAATGTGATGCCATAGCTAATTTAATAGCTAATTTATTAAATTGTTTTAATTTAATTTATAAAAGTGCTTATGGGTGCAATAATTTGGAGTATTACTACACTCCACAGACAAAATGATTTTTTACTGTACACCTACCAAAATTCTGCATACAACCACTTTTAATAAAATATATATATTTTAAGCGATCTGAATTATGAGGACTCAAAAAGTTTCATCATAAACCACATTGACATATCAGTGTAATACCCATGTCATTATACAATTTTGTATCATGATAAGTCATATAAACAAGCACACACTTAAACATTTCAAGCTAAATAAACTTATCTCTATTTTAAACAATATGGTAATGAATAATTATATATGTCAGAGTAACAAACTTGTTACTGAAGCAAATCATTTATCATACATTTTAAAGTATTCAACAATTAATTAAGTTCACTGAACTTAGAAAACACATAATTCTCTTCTTTTAAAGAAGGTGGTAAAAAAATTAAATGTGATTATAAATAACATACTGTATAAAAATAACCATTTAGTTTTACATTATTCTGGGAGCGATGATGATTGTCCGAATGAGAGGTTGGGAAAAGCTCCTCTGTCCCCATTCTCACCCTCACTCTCTTTGTTTCTCTCCCTCTTATTATTTATTGACCTTATAAAACACATCATTCTCTTCTTTTAGAGAAGATGGTGGCAAATAAAACTGATTATATATAACACGCTGTATAAAATAAACATCTACTATAGTTTTAGATGACAATATAAAAAGGCCTTACATTTTTCAGAGTGCTTAGAGGTAGGCTGGATCTTTATGCAACGACGTCTATTCCACGAATGAAAGGTTTCCAACAAAATAGATAAATATAAAAATAAAACAAAAAACGTTTAAGTTATAAAATTTATTAAATATAAAGAAAACTCACAGATCCTCCCAGGGCTAAACATCGTAGTGAAATGGATCGAATGCTTCAAGGCTCACTCAGAGACCGGGAGGAGTCTCTATGGTCCATAACAGCTCATGTGTCCAGTTAGTCTGCTACCCCTTTTCAGAGTGAACGAAGACATCTTAAAAAAATGTATTATTATTATTATTATTACAAACCCCCACAACTCCAAGTGGCCTCCACGAAGATCAAGAGCCCTGATTCCGACAAGGTCCTTGAAGTCCCATCTGATTACAGGGCGTTCCAGGATGTTTTTAGTAAGCAGGCAGCCACCCAACTACCACCACATCGGCCGTGGGACTGTGCCATAGATCTGCTGCCTGGGTACAAACTCCCCAAGGGTAGAGTATACCCACTGTCCATCCCGGAGCGCAAGGCTATGGAGGAATACATCGAGGAGGCTCTCAAACAGGGATATATCCGGCCATCCAGTTCTCCAGCGGCTTCAAGTTTCTTCTTCGTGGGTAAGAAGGACGGGGGCTTGAGACCGTGCATAGATTACAGAACCCTCAATTTGCAAACCGTCAAGCTCCCCTATCCACTTCCCCTGGTCCCGGCCGCCCTTGAGGAACTCCGTGGGGCCCGCATCTTCACGAAGCTGGACCTGCGCAGCGCTTATAACCTCGTTCGGATCAGGAAGGGATATGAGTGGAAAACAGCCTTCATTACCCCATCAGGTCACTATGAATACTTGGTTATGCCCTATGGACTTGCCAACGCCCCTTCCGTGTTCCAAGGTTTCATGAACGAGGTGTTCCAGGAGTTCCTCCATCGATTCGTCGTGGTCTACATTGATGACATCTTAATCTACTCCCGGAACCTGGCCGACCATCGCCAACACGTTGCGCAGGTCCTGGAAAGACTTCGACACCACCAACTCTATTTAAAACTGGAGAAATGCGAATTCCATCGCCCCACGGTACAGTTCCTCGGATACGTGATAGGCAAGGAGGGAATACTAATGGACCAGGGGAAAGTCACTGCTGCGATGAAGTGTAAAATATGAGACCATAATCCATAATACTGAATCAGGAGAAAAATATGCACAAATCAAGCACTGTTTACAAGCCAACACAATCAAAAATGCCCAAAGGTTTGATATGAGAGGCCATCGAGGGATGGACTTTTTCCACTGGAGGAAGTTTTATTGTGGATTATGGACTCATAATTTGAACAGTAGTGACGATCAAACACATTTTAAAAAGAAACATTTCTGTGTGAACTATTACTTTAATGCATAAGTCATTGAATCATTCATTGAACCGGAATCGGAAACAGGATCAAATGAGTCATTGAATCACTGACTCACCCGATTCTTTCACAAATGCAGCTTTATTCAGTACCAAGTGCTGCACAGAGTCACTTCCGTGTTGGTTTCAAGAGAGAGACTGGAAGATTGCCGCTTGAGGAACACACATCGCTTTCACTTCATACGTGTGGGGCGGAGATATGAGAATAGGGGTGAGGTCCTGTTGGGGTATGGACGTGTTTGTTTTGGTGCTTTCAGATATCAACATCGTTTGGCAAAATTCACTTAGTGCACCTTTAATATATTTAATTAATATTTCCATTTAAAATGTACATTTACACATATGTCATCACGTTACAAATGAAAAGCTAGTAAGTATTGCTGCATGGGTGTTTATAAAACAGCTGCTGTGGAGACAGTATCGTGGGGGTTTCTTTGCTATTCGAGCCAAAATCATATCTGCTGCATGTTGATCCTGTTCACCCAACTGTAATGACATCTGCTTACATTACATTAATGTGCATCATTCATTAGATTAATAAAAATAGTATTTTTAGCTGTATATGTGCACCAGAAATTCTTGCAGATAAAAAAAAAAATAATAATTAATATAAAAAGCAATTAATAATAAAAACACTGTTTTTAGCGGTATAAAAACTAGCTAAATAATAATGTAAAAATTTACAAAAAAAAAAAAAAAAAAAAAAACGTTTAAAATAACGTAAAGATTTATACTGAATGTGGCTGAACTCATATATACACATGAATACGCACAGCTTATATTCCTCCGGGGGGCGCTCAGCATCATAAATGTAGTAAAACATGGAGAGACTCTTGAACTTCAGAGTGAGAAAACTTTATTGATTAATGCAAATACATATGGTAAATACACAGCAGTCAAGTGTGATCAGTTTGTCTTCTCTGAAGAAAACATAAATCCTTAAAAATAGCCTTTCAGACTGGATGAGAAGATTAGATTATTTTAAAAATCATTCAAATAAAAGCATGTTATATTACATAACCTAGCATTAGCAAAGCAATATTTGGTAATCTTAAGCATTTTTCATGACAAACACTTGCATTTTGAGCATTTATGTGAGAATTTGTTATGGTTTGTTCTCAAATCATCTTCTAGGGAGGAAATGAGCCGCCTATAAAACAAACATAAACACCAGCATATGGATATTTAAATCCATTAGAAATAAATGAAGATTAATAAATTATATTTATAAAAAAAAAAAATCATATGAAAAATGACCATAATTATGTACCTGATGTGGGAATATGTGCTGGATCCTGTTCAGCTCTTCTGGATCTGATGTCATAAACCAGAATAACAACAGTAGCCACGCCCACCAGAGCAGAGAGGACCAATCGGATCACAGCTTCAGTAGAACCACAACAGTGGACAGATTCTGAGGAATAAACACATCAAACTGAGATCAGCTCAGTCAATAAACACTAATATCAGCTCTAATATCAGCGCTGCTGTACCTGAACATGTGTGACAGAGTTCGCTGATGTCCAGATGTTGAGTCTGGTGGCTGATGGGATTGTTGAGCACACAGCTGTAGGTGTTTTTATCCTGATATTCCACCTCCAGAGGTAGAGAGAGACTGATGCTGAGATCAGACGCACTGATGCTGGACAATAAACTGTTTCCTTTGAACCAGGAGAGAGTCACATGACTCACATTCACCACTGAACACAACAATGAACAGCTTGATGATGAAGAACAGTTTGAAGAGTTACTGCTGATGAAGGGAACCGGCAGACGAGCTGGAAAACATGAGAAAATAGAGATAAATGAGGACGAATAAAGATATTCAAATAGACGAGGAAGAAACATTGAGAGCAAGCAAGACTGATCAAAAAGGCATTTTAAAAACAATCTGATAAATAAAGTTAAATATAAACCTGGAGGCCATGAATGTAAAAATGTAGCTAATTTAGAATAAAATAACACGTAAATATGATATGATACTTCTTTAGATCATCTTTGAAGCTGTAATTACTGAACTCACCATAGACGGTCAGATTGAAAGACTTCATTGAGTCAATGTTTAGATAATAAAGTCCACTGTGTTCAGTTGTGGTGTTTGTGATGATCAGAGATCCGGTCTGATGATCCAGCTTCAGTCTGTCTCTGAATCTCCCGTCAAGAGCATAATCATACACCTCGCTCATTTTGTTCTTTAGATCGATTTTAGCTATTAAATTTGTTCCAAAACTCCACTGAATCTTATCATAATCCATTTCAGTTCGACCAGTGTTTAGAGAGACTGAATCTCCCTCCATCACTGATATTCCTTCTGCATCATCAAACACACACATAGAGAAGAAACAGACACAGTTTGTCAGATTAAGACTTTTAAATAACTTTATGACGATTTAGAAAATTTAACAGTTTGAAATTTACATTTAATTAATAATATCATAAAATAAAAAAACTGACACTAAAGAAGCAAAGTGGGGTTTGGATTATTAATTGCATCCTTAAATTAAAATTTACAACAGGTGAAACTTATATTTAACTCACCATAGACATCGAAGAAGAAAAAGGTCTTCATATGGTTGATCGCTAGTTCAAAAACTCCAGAGTCTGTGGTTCTGGTGTTTGTGATGGTCAGAGATCCAGTTTGATCGTCCAGTTTTAGTCTGTCTCTGAATTTCCCATAAGACACTTCATCATATACTCTGCTGGTTTTGTCCAGTACATTGAGTTCAGCTAGTACAGGTCCTCCAAGTCCAAACCTCCACTGAATCAGATCAACATCCATCACTTCGGTAAGATCATTGATTAGAGTGACAGAGCCGTCCTTTTTCACTGACATGATCTTCGTTCCTGTTTCATCGAACACAGGGATTGTCACAGATTAAGAACAATACCATAAACCAACAGAATAAAAATGGTATTTGTATTAATAATTGTATCTTTGTGCTGATTAATATATAACCCACTGATGACAGTAAGATTAAAAGGCTTGGTCACGTTGTTGATCTGCAGTTCATAACGTCCAGCGTGTTTCACTGTGGTGTTTGTGATGGTCAGAGATCCAGTTTGATCGTCCAGCTTCAGTCTGTCTCTGAATCTCCCGTCAAGAACGTCATCATATACGCTGCTGGTTTTGTGCAGTACACTCAGTTCAGCTATTACAGGTCCTTCAAGTCCAAACCTCCACTGAATCACACCATCATTTGTGATTTCAGTAAGACCAGAGTTTAGAGTGACAGAATTTTCCTCCAAAACTGACACCTCTCCATCACCAGCAAACACCCCTGAAGAACAGAGCTGACAGATTAAAATCAGCTGATGTTGGTTTGATGAAACTTCACTAAAATACAGAACTAATAATCATTTAAATGTGAAGAGAAGAACATCGTGCAGCAGTACAAATACAAAAGATGATCAGTGAAAAGAGAAATGAGCTTTTCTTTGGAACAATAACTGAACAGCAAGACTTTATACAACTAACACTAAAGTGGTATTTCAGCTTCATATTTAATTGAATCAATCCTTAACAACTAAATACGGAGCTTAACTCAAACTTGATCTCACAGTTCAGTTATTTTCATATGAGAATAACAGTGAATTTTAATCATCTCTGACTAATATAACCAGCAATTTATTACATTGTACCAGAACAGAAGCAAATGAAGCCATAAAAACACATTTCAAACTCACCAACCAGACGCCACAAACACAACCAGAAAAAAACTGATCTGAAAAACATTTTCTTCATCAGTTCACTGCAGAGCACACAATAGCGATGCCTAAAATGTCTGAAAACGCCCTGAAACACGACTGAACTTTAATATTTATCTGGCTGTGACCACAGTTTCCGCTCCTTTAATATCATAAAAATCAACAAGCTTTTGCTGATCTTACATTTTCAAATGAATTCCGGCCCTGTATGAAGACTAATGACAGTAGTGTTAGATTAGATACTCGTTCCTCATCTTTAATGTAAATTTCTTACATTTAATCAATAAATTAATTTAGAATAACAAGTATGACAGCCCGGTTGAAGAATAAAGGATTAACTCGTGCACTGATGTTGTACTGTCTTCCTTACTGTGTTTATTGTCCTTATAGACTTAACAACACCGTAAGAGCTAGAACAGATGAATAAACAATATTGGAACTTGTAATGAATTCACATTCATAAAAATAATACAAAAACAATCGACCTTACAGCAACAAAATTATGAAATTAATACTAGCATTCATCCTAAACAACATAAAATTACTTGTAATTAAAACAAACATATAAAACAGGTGTAGAGACACCATACACTATACACGTGTATGTAAAGCGCATAAATGTTCTTGACTACCTTGTTCTCCTTTCCAACCAGGTGCCAAACAACAAAATCAAAACAAACTAAATACTGCAAAATAAATCAGCAAACAGCGACTAAATTCACTTGAAAGTGTCCTTTAATCTAACTCCGTGATCCGTCTCCGTGCCCTCTCTCAGTATTCGCGATCTCCGTGCAGTGAGGGGCTCTTGACACTTCCTTCAAGCCGCCTTTCAAAATAAAAGTCTCTATCGGTTAAATAACTTAAGAGTGCAAAATAACATTCCAACATATAATAAACGCATAACTAATATTAAGAAAGGACAGAATTAAATGTAAGAATAATATATAAATCCTGGAAACTAATTCTAATAATCGAGGGTTATTTACACTCCCACCAATCATGAGTGACTATAAATGTAAAACTTCAGTCATGAATGATTTCTAAAGTAAATTACGAATGTTTAAGGCAAGATGTAAATGTAAAACTGAAACATGTTCTACTATAATCTGCCTAAATCAAAGGATATGTCAGGAAGTTCAGGCTGCCTCCAACAGCAGGACCAGCTTCTGCACTGGACGCTCAACTACTGATGGTTTGTTCAGACGTTTACCATCCTTGCCCAGATTTCTGTCTCCAAAACGTATCTTCACTCTTCTCACCAAACCATCTTTGTCAAGAACAGTCTCAATAACTTCTGCCAAGCGCCACTCATTCCTGGGCATATCATCTGCCTTCTCCAAGACTATATCTCCAGCTTGCATGTTCCTTCTTGGGGTAAGCCAGCATGGTCTTGTTGCAATGTTAGACACGTACTCCTTGCGCCAACGTTCCCAAAACTGTTCTGCTAAGTATTGGACATGGCGCCATCTCTTGCGAGCATATATGTCTTCTCTGACAAACTTGCCAGGCGGTTGTAGGGCTTGGATAGGTTTCAGGGTGAGGAGGTGATTAGGGGTTAGAGGCTCAGGACTGCAAGGATCACTTAAATTATCTACAGTGAGTGGACGGCTATTTACAATGGCCATGGCCTCATAGAAGAAGGTTCGCAGAGAAGAATCATCAAGTCTTCCGGATGACTGGGACAAAGTGGAACGAAGAACACTTCTCACAGTTCTAATCTGTCTCTCCCAAACTCCGCCGGTGTGACTTGCATGGGGTGCGTTGAAGACAAAGTCACATTGTTTTTCTGCTAGGAACGTTACCAGACGGTTGGTGTCAATCTCTTCCATGGCCTTGGCGAGCTCTTTCTTGGCTCCAATGAAATTACTGCCTTGGTCACACCTTATTTGATGAACTGCTCCTCTAATAGCGATGAAACAACGCAGGCCATTGATAAAGGCGTCAGTGGACATGTCATCCAGCATCTCAATATGGATGGCTCTACAACAAAAACAAGTAAAGAGAAGTCCATACCTCTTGTAAGATTTACGACCTTGCCTGGTGACGAACGGACCAAAAACATCCATTCCACTGTACGTGAATGGAGGGGATGGATCTATACGCTCTGAGGGCAGGTTAGCCATTTTTTGCTCTTCTGTGGGTCTGCGAAACTTGCGACATTTCACACACTGTCGTACAAAGGATGCTACAGTCCTGTTTACTCCTGTTATCCAAAATCCTCTTGATCTGATCTCATTTATAGTCAAGCCCTTTCCTTGATGTGCGGTTTTCTCATGACAATCAGCGATCAGAAGTTTTGTAAGATGGTGTTCCTTTGGAATTATCACTGGGTGTTTAACAGAGTTAGGGGCAGAAGCATCACAAAGCCTTCCTCCCACCTTGAGCAATCCGTCGTGATCAACGAAGGCGTCCAGATTGTATAGCCTGTTGCTGCGCGGGAGCTGTTTGCCCTTACGGAGTAACGCTATCTCTTCTGCATATATCTGACTCTGTAAGTCCTTGACGATGATGCACTTAGCATCCTCACGTTCTGCCACTGTACTGTGGTCACTAGACTTGTCCTTCCTGACACGACGAAGTAGACGTGCAACTACTTGGATGACTTTGGACCATGAGGACAACCTTGTGAGATGGTTGGACAAGCAGGAATACTGTACTGTTTGCGTGGTCAGAGACTGAGCCTTCTTGACCTCTGGGTCACCGATTGGAAGCTGTGTGTTAATGTTCACAGGGGGAAGTATTTGCTTTTCCCACAAGACGTTCGGTCCTCTGAACCAGCTGGAAGTGACAAGATCATTAACACTCAGACCTCGTGATGCATAGTCAGCTGGATTTTCATCCGAGGGAATGTATCGCCACTGTTGAGGAGTTGTAGCGCGATGAATTCTCTGAACTCGATTCGCGACAAACGTGTGGAAGCGGCGAGCTTCGTTGTTTATGTAGCCTAACACTACTTGAGAGTCAGTCCAGAAATATGCCTCTGCATCTGCAAGGTTCATTTCTTCCTTCAACATATCATTCACTGCAACTGACACAACCGCAGCCGTCAGCTCTAACCGAGGGATTGTTGTGACCTTAAGTGGGGCTACCCTAGATTTTGCCATGAGCAAAGAACAATGGATGTCACCTTTCTCATTCTCAAGCCTAAGGTATGAGCACTGGCCATATCCTCTCATGCTGGCATCTGAGAAGTGATGAATCTCTCTCTTTGTTATTCTCCCAAACCCAGCAGGCACAATACAACGAGGAACCTCAATCTTCTCTAAGTTAACAAGATCGGCCTTCCAGTGCTCCCATCTTGGCTGCAAACCATCAGGTAAGGGATCATCCCAGCCCATGCCATTTCGGCACATTTCTTGAAGAACAGTCTTTCCTTTGAACAAGAATGGTGCAAGAAACCCTAAGGGGTCGAACAACAAGGCTACAGTAGATAGTATACCTCTACGGGTTGCTGGCTGGTCTTTAACAATGACACGAAATTTGAAATGGTCATGTTCCAGATGCCAGTAAATTCCCAAGGTTCTTTCCAAAAGCTGGTCAGTGAGGGAGAGATCAACAGCGGTAATGTCTACAGCACACTCAGAGGGTGGTATGGTCTCCAAAACTGCCTTGTCATTGGATACAAATTTATGCAGCCTTAAACCTCCTAATGCACAAAGCTGGCGAGCTTCTCGAGCCAGCTTGATGGCCCTTTCTGCACTTTCAACACTGGAGACTCCATCATCCATGTAGAAATCTTGCATTATGAATTGTGAACCTAGGGGATACAAATGTTCACCTTCTCTTGCAAGATGTTTCAGTCCATAGTTAGCACATCCGGGGGACGACGAAGCACCAAACAGATGTACTCTCATGCGGAACGGTTGAGGCTGTGAGTTGAAATCTCCATTTCTCCACCATAGAAATCGTAAGTAATCACGATCTGCTTCGTCAACATGGAACTGGTGGAACATCCTCTCAATATCACACATGAGGGCTACAGGGTACTGTCTAAACCGCAAAAGAATGCCAGTCAGGCTGTTCATCAGGTCAGGGCCTGAAAGAAGATGATCGTTCAAGCTGGTTCCCTTGTATCTAGCGGAGCAGTCGAAAACCACACGTAATTTCCCTGGCTTCTTTGAGTGATACACTCCGTGATGAGGGATGTACCATTTTTCTCCTTCCTTTCCTTCATCAACCACTCCTTCTGCATCACCATTCTCTATTACATCTTCCATGAACTTAACATAATGCTCTCTGTATTCCTGGTCCTTCATTAATCTCCGCTTTAGATGCTGAAGTCTCGTGACAGCAAGAGGCTCATTATTTGGAAGACAGGGTCTTTTCTTGAATGGAAGAGGCATTTCCAAGTGGCTGTCTTTGTTCATCCTGATGTTTTCTTCCAGTTTGTTCAAGAACATAATGTCCTCTTGAGACACTACTCTTGTGTTTTCTTCAGTATCCTTGAAATCTGACTCCAGCACTTGGATCACATCAGTTGGCGTTACAGCAGGAATCTCCTTAATAGATACTCTGTGACACATGGTAACACCGTTTTGTGACTCATGATGTGTCAAGGAAGGGCCCACAGTGCTCCATCCTAGATCCGTGCGAACAGCATATGGCTCGTTGTCTGCTCCAAGAATCACTTCTCTGGGGGCTAAAGCTCTGGAACAATTATATCCTATTAATAGACCAACCTCACAGTCTTGAAGTGGGGGAATTCTGTCTGTCAGAGGAGCAAGATGTTTCCAACACCTGGCAGTCTCTCTGGTAGGGATGTGGGCACGATCCACGGGAATACATTCCTTTGTATATGCAGGAGGAAGGTCTAGTACTACTGTGGAATTAAAGCCTCTAACTCTAAGACCGGAAACTCTTTCACTTGACATCAACGAATCCTTCCCAACCATAGTGGTGAGCTTAAGTGTCACTGGGCATGAGACAACCTTTAGACTTTGACTTACTGCATATTCAATAAAGACAGTGTCACTTTGTGTGTCTAACAGAGCGTAGACAAGTTTCTCAGAGACTGGGTTGTTTTGTGAGGATAACCACACTGGCACAATCATAGAGGTGTTAGCAGGTGTGCATCCAGATTCTACACTTAAAGACGTTGTGGCCCTTTCATGTGCATTCTCTAGGCCTTGAACAGAGGAGGACTTTGCCTTTCTAATGAAGCTGTCATTGTGTAAGCAGATAGGATGTCGTCCCTTGCAGGTGTTACAGCTATGTCTGGAGCGACAGTCTCTGGCACTGTGACCAAGCTTCAAACATCCGTAGCACAGCTTCGTATCCTTTATGAACTGTCTTCGCTCCTCAAGAGATCTTGCAGAGAATTTAGAGCAATCATGAATTTGATGTTCACTACCTTGACAGAACAGACATGGTTTAGTGATTTTACCAGTAGGCCTTGGATTCTCATGCTGTGTGACCATCTTCGTATGAAAGACACTGGCCTTGTTCTTACTAACCTTGAGATTATGTTTCTCCATATTAGCTTCAGAATCATGAAGGGCATGAAAGGAAGTGACTGGGTTGCAGGCTACCTCAGCGTCAATGGACATGAAATGGGCAAATTCTTGGAAAGTTGGAAAATCTTGCGTTTCACTCAGTGTTTGTGTAGCTTGGCGGTTCCAGCGGGCAGCCGCCCAATCAGGTAGTTTGCTCACAAGTTTCCTATTCTCCTCACAGTCATTTAGTATTTCCAGTCCCTTCACATGAGGCATAGCGTCTTTACATGTATTCAGGAAATCTGAGAAATTTCTGAGTCCTTCAGAGTCCTTGGGCAAGATTCTGGGCCAGCTTGCGAGTTTCTCTCGGAATGCTCTTTGTATGATGAATGGTTGTCCATAGCGATCTTGAAGTCTTTTCCATGCATCCTTGTAAGCTTCCTCATCGTTTCTGTAAAACATGCCTTCTAAAGATTTCAGAGCAGACCCAGCAACATACTTCTTCAAATAGTATAACATCTGCTGAGGAGATATGTCTCTTGTCGATGAGTGATTGGAATGAAGCTTTCCACTCTATAAAGTGAATGGGGTCACCCTTGAAAACTGTAGGCTCTGGCATGGGAAGTCTGTTTAACGTTATACTGTCTTGGACAGCCTGTGCAAGGTAAGACACGTCAGCATTGGGAGTTGGCAATGATACCCTTTCATTGAGTGTTGGCTTAACTGAGGATGAATACACAGGTTTGTGTGTGGGAACGCTTACAGGCTGTAGCAGCAGCTCATCATTCTGGTTAGCAGAGTGAATGCTTTCTTCCTTGTCATACACTTCTAGTCTTGCTTTAGCTGCTCTTACCTCCTTTATTGCTTGTAATCTTTCAAACTCACTCCTTTGAGCTTCCAGTTCTTTCCTTTGCTTCTCTTCTAGAAGTTGTATTTTTTCCCTTTGCTCCTTTTCCTCCATTATCGTTGCATATTCTGCTTCCTTTGCTGCAAGCTCTGCTGTTGCCTCTATTCGTTTAGCCATCAGGACGAAGTTCAGTGAGGGTTGACCTATGGGCGTACTCGACTTTGAGCTGATACGGGAAACTGTAGAACCGTAGATGGAGCGAGCATAATCTCGATCAAGCAATTTGCGAAGATGCCCCCTTACTCTCTCGCTGTCAAAGTCTCCATCCACACCTGAGATCCTCTCATAAGCGATCTTTACAATATCCTTTGTCACAGCATCACAAGCATCAACTCTTCTTCTTGTATCAGTGGGTGGAGTTGCATAACTTCGAACCCTTATGTATGCATTCATTACAGTGTCTCTTTCATTTTCCAATGCGTCTATAAGTGGTGCTAGCTGACTTTCAGGGATGTCTGTTTTCAGCTGCCCTCTTGCCTTTCGAGCCTCGGCCTTCCATTTTTCATATGCATGCATAAGCCTTTTCTCTGCCTTTTCTGACTCCTCTCTTTGATATGCAAGCATCTTTTCTGTTGGAATTCGTTCACGGACAGAGCGACGTACTTCATCTCTCTTTGTAACTTCAGATTGATCTTCTATCTCATCGTCTGTTTCTTTGTTTTGTGCAACCTTTAATACTTCAGTTTCCTTCACAGGAGTGCACAAATTTGATCCTTGGTCCGTCATCATTTACATCAGCAAATGGAATCAATGGGGGCAAGCTCTTACTATGACAGCCCGGTTGAAGAATAAAGGATTAACTCGTGCACTGATGCTGTACTGTCTTCCTTACTGTGTTTATTGTCCTTATAGACTTCACAACACCGTAAGAGCTAGAACAGATGAATAAACAATATTGGAACTTGTAATGAATTCACATTCATAAAAATAATACAAAAACAATCGACCTTACAGCAACAAAATTATGAAATTAATACTAGCATTCATCCTAAACAACATAAAATTACTTGTAATTAAAACAAACATATAAAACAGGTGTAGAGACACCATACACTATACACGTGTATGTAAAGCGCATAAATGTTCTTGACTACCTTGTTCTCCTTTCCAACCAGGTGCCAAACAACAAAATCAAAACAAACTAAATACTGCAAAATAAATCAGCAAACAGCGACTAAATTCACTTGAAAGTGTCCTTTAATCTAACTCCGTGATCCGTCTCCGTGCCCTCTCTCAGTATTCGCAATCTCCGTGCAGTGAGCGGGCTCTTGACACTTCCTTCAAGCCGCCTTTCAAAATAAAAGTCTCTATCGGTTAAATAACTTAAGAGTGCAAAATAACATTCCAACATATAATAAACGCATAACTAATATTAAGAAAGGACAGAATTAAATGTAAGAATAATATATAAATCCTGGAAACTAATTCTAATAATTGAGGGTTATTTACAACAAGACACTACAGGACTGTTGCCAATCAAATGAAATCAGTATCAACAAAATCCATCTTTGCACAACAGAGGAAACACAGAAGCTGCGTCTTAAAGGAACAGCCAAAAGCTACGTGTTTGTAAGAAACAAATCCATCAAGATGTGTTTAACTTCAAACCGTTGCTTCCAGCTAAAATATGAGACCATAATCCATAATATTGAATCAGGAGAGAAATATCCACAAATCAAGCACTGTTTACAAGCCAACACAATCAAAAATGCCCAAAGGTTTGATATGAGAGGCCATCGAGGGATGGACTTTTTCCACTGGAGGAAGTTTTATTGTGGATTATGGACTCATAATTTGAACAGTAGTGACGATTAAACACATTTTAAAAAGAAACATTTCTGTGTGAACTATTACTTTAATGCATAAGTCATTGAATCATTCATTGAACCGGAACCAGAAACAGGATCAAATGAGTCATTGAATCACTGACTCACCCGATTCTTTCACAAATGCAGCTTATTCAGTACCAAGTGTTGCACAGAGTCACTTCCGTGTTGGTTTCAAGACAGTGACCGTAAGGTTGCCGCTTGAGGAACACACATCACTTTCACTTCATACGTGTGGGGCGGAGATATGAGAATAGGGGTGAGGTCCTGTTGGGGTATGGACGTGTTTGTTTTGGTGCTTTCAGATATCAACATCGTTTGGCAAAATTCACTTAGTGCACCTTTAATATAGTACATATACCAAAGTCTTTTTTTCTTAATATTTCCATTTAAAATGTACCTTTACACGTATGGCATCACATTACAAATGAAAAGCTTGTAAGTATTGCTGCATGGGTGTTTATAAAACAGCTGCTGTGGAGACAGTATCGTGGGGGTTTCTTTGCTATTCGAGCCAAAATCATATCTGCTGCATGGTGATCCTGTTCACCCAACTGTAATGACATCCGCTTACATTACATTAATGTGCATCATTCATTAGATTAATAAAAATAGTATTTTTCGCTGTACTCCAGAAATTCTTGCAGATAAAAAAAAATAACATCAATTTATTAATATTTAAAAATAAAAAAAACTAAAAATACTGTTTTTAGCGGTATAAAAATTAGCAATGTTTACAAAAAAAAAAAAAAAAAAAAAAACGTTTAAAATAATGTAAAGCTTTATACTGAATGTGGCTGAACTCATTAAAATACACACAGCTTATATTCCTCCGGGGGGCGCTCAGCATCATAAATGTAGTAAAACATGGAGAGACTCTTGAACTTGAGAAAACTTTATTGATTAATGCAAATACATATGGTAAATACACAGCAGTCAAGTGTGATCAGTTTGTCTTCTCTGAAGAAAACATAAATCCTTAAAAATAGCCTTTCAGACTGGATGAGAAGATTAGATTATTTTAAAAATCATTCAAATAAAAACATGTTATATTACATAACCTAGCATTAGCAAAGCAATATTTGGTAATCTTAAGCATTTTTCATGACAAACACTTGCATTTTGAGCATTTATGTGAGAATTTGTTATGGTTTGTTCTCAAATCATCTTCTAGGGAGGAAATGAGCCGCCTATAAAACAAACATAAACACCAGCATATGGATATTTAAAACCATTAGAAATAAATGAAGGTTAATAAATTATATAAAAAAATAAAAATTCATATGAAAAATGACCATAATTATGTACCTGATGTGGGAATATGTGCTGGATCCTGTTCAGCTCTTCTGGATCTGATGTCATAAACCAGAATGAGGACAGTAGCCACGCCCACCAGAGCAGAGAGGACCAATCGGATCACAGCTTCAGCAGAACCACAGCAGTGGACAGATTCTGAGGAATAAACACATCAAACTGAGATCAGCTCAGTCAATAAACACTAATATCAGCTCTAATATCAGCGCTGCTGTACCTGAACATGTGTGACAGAGTCGACTGATGTCCAGATGTTGAGTCTGGTGGCTGATGGGATTGTTGAGCACACAGCTGTAGGTGTTTTTATCCTGATATTCCACCTCCAGAGGTAGAGAGAGACTGATGCTGAGATCAGACGCACTGATGCTGGACAATAAACTGTTTCCTTTGAACCAGGAGAGAGTCACATGACTCACATTCACCACTGAACACAACAATGAACAATATGATGATGAAGAACAGTTTGTAGAGTTACTGCTGATGACGGGAACCGGCAGACGAGCTGGAAAACAAGAAATATAACCAAATCTAATCAACAATCGTATTTTCAGTTCAATGTGTTCAACAGTCTGTAATCTCAAACTGTAAAATGATTTTATTTGAAGGACAAGACAAACGATCTCTACTCACCATAGACAGAAATTCTGAATGCTTTTGACTGGTTTGTTAACCGTAGTATATAATGTCCAGTATGTTCAGTTGTGATGTTTGTGATGGTCAGAGATCCGGTTTGATTGTCCAGCTTCAGTCTGTCTCTTGATATCCCAAACGCATCATTATATGTGGAGAAGCTTCCATCTGCTCTGTCGATTGCAGCTATTAAAGACTTTAAAGACTCTTTTTCAGTCTCCCACAGTATGCTATTTTCACTTATTTCAGTAAGCCCAGATTCTAGAGTGACTGAATCTCCCTCCGTCACTGACACTGACTTCCTGGCTTCTGCACCACCAAACACACACATGGAGAACAAACAGAAACAGGGTTTGTCACAGATTAAGATTTTTAAGTAGCTTTGATTGTTTACAAAAGTAATATGCTTGACATATAAATTTCACTTTAAAATGTAAGCAGGTGAAATAAATGTAACTCACCATAGACAAAGAGACTGAATTTTGTGATCATTGGTTTGTAGGTTGATACACTATAATCTCCAGCATGTTCAGTTGTGGTGTTTGTGATGGTCAGAGATCCAGTTTGGTTGTCCAGCTTCAGTCTGTCTTTGAATCTCCCATCAAGAACATCATCATACACAGTCATGCTGCCGGTCGTTACATTGGTATCAACTATCACATATTTCCCAAACCGCCACTGAATCAAATCATCCTGCCTTATATTAGTAAGACCCGTGTTTAGAGTGACAGATTCTCCTTCTATCACTGACTTTGATGTCGATTGTGTCGCACCAAACACTCCTGAAGAACAGAGTTTGTCACAGATCAAAATCACTCGATGTCGGTTTGATGAAGCTTTACTAAAATGTAACCATTTAAGACTTCTAAATTGAACGATAACTTTGAGCTTTATATTGAGTCAATCCTGAATAACAAAGAGTTGAATTCAAACTTGATCTCAAAATAAAATCACACTCATTTATTTCTATACGAGAATAGCAGAGCTATTATTTAACCAATCATTTATTTATGGTACCAGAACAAAAGCGAATGAAGCCATAAAAAATTTCAAACTCACCAACCAGACACCACAAACAGAACAAAACTAATTTGAGAAGCATTTTCTTCATCAGTTCACTGCAAAGCCCACAGTTTTGATGCTTAAATAGTCAGAAAACACTCTGAAAATCGACTGAACTCGACCACAGATTCCGCTCCAGCGTCCGTTCCTTTATCATGAAAATCAAAAAGCTTTTGCTGATCTTACATTTTTACATGAATTCCAGCCGTGCATGAAAACTAACAGCAGACAAATTAGTATCAACAAAATCCATCTTTGCATAGCAGTGGAAACATCTTAAAGGTGCAGTTCATCCAAAAATGACAGTTAGCTGATGAGTTGCTCACCCATAGGCCAATCCAAGATGAAAATGGGTTTCTTCATCAGATTTGTAAAAATGTTTCATCACTTGCTTACCTATGAATCCTCTACAGTAAATGGGTGCCGTCAGAATGAGAGTCCAAACAGCTGATAAAAACATCACAATAATCCACAGCACTCCCGTCCATCAGTTAACATCTTGTAAGGCCAAAAGCTGCGTGTTTGTAAGAAACAAATCCATCATTAAGATGTGTTTAGCTTCAAACCGTTGCTTCCAGGTAAAATATGATACCATAATCCATTATATTGAATCAGGAGAGAAATATGCACAAATCAAGCACTGTTTACAAGCCAAACCAGTCCAAAATGCCCAAAATGTTTGATATGAGAGGTCAACAGGGGATGGACTTTTTCACTTGTATTTTAGACAGAAGTGACAGTTTAAAGTTAAAAACGTCTTAAAAAATAAACATTTCTGCAAATTTTCATTTCTGGGTGAACTATTACTTTAATGAATAAGTCATTGAATCACTGACTCACCCAGTTCTTTCAAAAATGCTGCTTTATTCTGTACCAAATATGGATGACCTAGTCGGGTTTTTTGTGCCCCCGATCCGATCTTCTTTTTCTTTTAATGTCAGTTGCCAAATCTACTGGAAGAAGAATATCACCACCTACTGCACGTCACCAGCATGACAGCTGTCAACGATCGGTTAAAAAATGATTGATCAGCCCCGATCCCAAGACAGAGACATCAGCAGTTCTTCTGTGGATTTGTTTGGAACAATATTTGTTGTAAAATAGAGCAAAAACAGACAATATAATGTCTAAAATGTAACTCAATATTAACTTCTTGTTTGTTGAATTGTTGCATGCAATCAAAATATAATTTGCAATCCTGCTGATATTTGTGAAAAACAGCACTCTTGCTAATGTGATATGATTTTTCCCCTCACATCTTGAATATTGGGGTCATGCTCCAACAGGCTAAATCATGCGGTGAAGGCGTGCAGTTTTATTTGTGCATGTGCACTAGCTTATCAACTACTGACACACACAGTGACCACATACATCCAGCAGCAGCTGTTTATCCACACAACAGATCAAACCACACTTCTGTACAGATAAAACATTGGATAAAACCATTGCAGGGTTCATTTAGACTCAAAAAACAGTAAATCATATTTAAAATGTTTCCCTGTGTTGTTACAACTAAATTAATAAGTAAACGAAAACATACAGTAACTAGTAAATGTGATTGTTCGTTTTAAGAAATTTGCCTTTGATTAATTGTGAGATTTGGTCTTGGGAAAATTTGATGAGAAATGCTTGAGTTTATAATGAGATCTCTGGCTTTTGATCTGTAGATTTGTAGACTTTGGTATTTTGGCAAATGTGAGCAAAATAGCTCATTTGAAACTATTTGAAGCACAAGGTTACCTTAGTCTTTTCTTCTGGAGTAATGTTATGGTGGATTTATACAACAATTGTCACAGTTCACTGCGTACATAACGGTAGCAAAGGTTGAAAAAACGTACTCAAAAGAAGATCATTTGAGAAATGAAAAGAAACATGACAGAACAAGTAAACCTAAAAATAAAAGACAAAACCTTTAATGCAACAATAATCTATATATGTTTAATGTGCTAGAAGTTGTGAAAAATCTATAAACTTTATATGTCCCCATTATGTGTGTGTATTGATGGCTTGGACTGGAAATGTTAAATAAAACAATGGAAAACAGCAATGAAGAACACTGAAGTTGAACAGAAACTGAACGGCGTCTCCTGCTGGTGCTAAACGGAATGGAATCAAACCCAGGACCATCTACTTTCACTCTTAAAACACTCTTCTGATTCAGCTTTACAGTTATTTATCGATTTATTGATTTAAAATACTCTGGGTTAGCTGTACAGCAGCGACAGTAGGTTCTAATCGAATCACGTTCGATTTAAATCGCGTTCTGTTCGGACCCGCGTGTAAATGTGCCGCGGTCCCTTTAAGCGTGACTCCATTTTTCGGCGAATTTTTATCAAAGTTCCTGAAAAACTTGAACGGTTCGAATCTACTTCGAGTTTATTACCAGATTCAAGACTCCGAAGTCTGGATTAACGGAGGAACTTCAGCAGTTATTCGGCTGATATTAATCACCGAAACTACCTATTATTGTTATTAATTATCATCATCTTTTCATCAGCAGCAGAGTTTGGATCAAACCGGATCAGCATCTACAGACATGTCGAGTGAGTCCAGAACAACGAAACTGTCTATAACATCAATACAGCACTGCATAACAGCTAATTCAGCATAACCGCATACATACACGCTACACATAAGAAGTAATAATGCAATAATACACACAACTTTACACAGTAATACACGATTCTTCACTGGTTTCTAAAAACTATTACTATCTCCTCAAGTTCATCTGCGAATCCGTAAGTGATGTTTTCATTGTTTGGCACTTTTGCATAACTGGATTCAGGTGAATAATTTCTTCAATATCAGGTTTTTTTTTTTTTTTTTACTTAATGCTCGCTCATATCAGATCAGAGGCGCTAACTGAACTCTTTTCCGAGCAGGTGAATGTTTAACCAGGTTAAAGTTCTCAGTTTAATAGAGTTTAAAGTCCTCGAGATCTCATTATCGCTTCCTCTTTAACGGAACTCCCGCTATCAGCGGTTTGACGTCTTTATTGCGTACTATATACGCAGCAGTCTACATGTACGTCTGTGCTGACTGCGTCTGTATATGTGCTGAACGTAATGCATCTACATTCTGTTTGCATACTACAAAATAGTATATGAAACTGTATCCGAGTAGGGGAGAGCGGGGCACAACGTAACACTTTTTGACTCCACATGGGGTTCAGGGTATAATTTTTTATCCACAGTAATTTCACACTTGTATAGCACACATATGTCACTTTGTTTCATAATTACAGCCTATACATTTTTCTTTATTTACCCTCAAAAAATGGAAGTGAAATGTGACAACATGCCCCGTAGGTGGGGCACATTGTAACATGACAGCTTAAAATGTTATCTGATCTAATGAGGGGGAAAAATAAATAAATAAATAAAAATTATATATATATATATATATATATATATATATATATATATATATACACGACAAACTAAAATGTTTTGTCTGCAAAATAAAATTCGTAACTTTTTCAAATAAAATAATGGCGTTTTTTTTAAATAAAAAATAATCTGATTTTGGAGTTTAACAATGAACACATTGCAACCATGCTTGGGACGGCCCATAAATGAGTCCAAATGCTTTACATTTCTTGAAATAATAACTTCTGAACATTAAACATTGAGTGTCAGTCTTTATTCACATTTCTATATAATAGAAAATCATAGTTTAATAATGGCAGGGCACATTGTAATGCAGTTACAACGTTCCCCACCTGCGCAACCGGAATTTACAACCGGTCAGTGCTATCTAAGATAAATAGAAGATGTTTCTCATTTTAAACGAATACTAAAACTGAGATGAAAAATGTACTTAAGCCATAGATATACTTTTACTATTGTAAAATAAATGTTCAGTGATATCTTTTTGATATGGATTTTTTTAATTTTGGCACAATTTTTTTGTCTATATATAGTGTTGATATGACAACTAGTAAATACTGTAAATTGTGTTATTCTAGAATGTGTGGAAATATTTAAACCATGTGTTTTACAAGTTACTAACCCCTCGTTAGTATGTGTCCCGCACTCTCCTGTGCTATGAAAAAATGTTTTGTTTTGTTTTTTAAATATTTTGTTAGTTTGACTGAATAATGAGTCAATAAATATGTTTACGTTATCACTCACATCACATTCCATTAAAATTACAAGTAGATAATTTGCGCAATTCATTTTATTTATCGCTTTTTATTTTTATATATATTTTTATTTTTAATGCACTTTTTTTTTTTTTTTGCTTTTTTATTGTTGCTTTTAAACTGAGCACAATGCAGTTCATTTTCGAAAACCCTACAGACTACAGGAGTAGTGTGCTAGCATGCCATTTTAAACATATTTTATCTTTTTGTCAGTTTGATCAAATAACGAATCAAAAAATATGCTTAAATAATCAGTTAATTTCTTAAGCACGTTGCATTGTGGGATACATCATCCCCCACATACATTTTGTCAAAATTACAAAATAGATCATTTGGCCAATTCATTTTAATTATTTATTTATATTTTGCTTTTTTTATTGCCATTTTAATTTATATTTTTATTTTAATGCACAATTCATTTTTCTTTTTTTTTTTAGTTTTGCTTTAACCAAACATAATGCATGTCTATTAATTTTATTTATCTGTTTATTTTATTTATAATCATTTTTTTGCAAGTAGTTTTGCACAATTTTATTTATTTATTTATTTTTATTTGTAATTTACAATTTTATTTTTAATTTTTTTAATGCACAATAAATTTTATTTTTATTTTTTTGCTTTTTTAAAACTTTGCTTTTAAACTGAACAAGACAGTTTTTCATAAAAAAACAAAACAAAAAAAAAAACACCTGCATAATGCAGAAACAGTATGCCATTCGGAACACACTCTCTCTCAGTGATGTCATTCTTGCTGCATGGTTGCCGCAGCAACAGATCAGAATGAGGCTGAGTGTGTTGTGGGGGAATCCTAAGCCCCTCCCCTCTGCTGATGTATGAAGGGAGTGGCTCCGCCTCCACTACTGCGCTAAGAGATCCCCAAGCCCCGCCCCCTGTGCGTATCGTCCTGCTCTGATAAGAGTCTCCTAGCGCTCGTCTCTCCCCCTCTCTCTCCATCCGTCCCGTGTGCAGACGGACGGTCGGCAGCATGTCGGACTCCAGCGCAGCTCCGGTGCAGAGCAAAAGCAAAACTAAACCCTGCAAGAGACGCAGTTTACACAGCCGGACGAGCCCGGGTGAGTCCCGCCGCAGAGGAGAGACGGCAGGCTGAGAGATAGATGGGGTGGGGTGTGATAGGGTCCATATCTTCAGAGCAGTTGAGGCCAGTTCAGAGTTTGTTTTCTCTTTAATTGTTTTTTTAATCAGCAAAATTAAAATAAATATTTAAAAAATATATTTTTTAAATTTTTAATTTTAACAGTTTTTATTTTAATTGAATTATTTTTTAATAATTTTAAATGTATTTACTAATCACCGTCGCACTGGTCAAACGCACATGACGTGAATTAGTAAAGGTCAGTGTCTCTGTCCGATCTCAGAACAGAAACGAACAACTTTCATCATTTTCCAGTCAGTTTTGTTGGTTTCGTCCTGAGCGCATCAATATATTAATGATAAGTGCGGAGTGCATGAATGTGGGATTGTGGGAAAGTGTTCGTCCAGGCGTGTGACGTGAGAGCTCATGAATTACACAAGAGCTTGTGTGGCACATGGAAAGGGACACATGATCTTACCTGGGACTGAACCTGCGATCTTCCGGTTTATCTGAAAGAGACGAGAACGCAATGATTACAAGAAAATACAGTTAATGGCGCAACAATGTATGAGCTTAGAATAAGACTTTAGAGAATAGTGAATGTAGCGCTAGTTTAATTCAAAGAAAAAATGTGAGGTAGTCAATACAAATAAGTGAAAAAAACTATATTTCAATCAAAAACAAAGATGAAAATATATTTTGCAACCATTTAGATCACAAACAACTTTAAATTTAAATATAACATTATAAACTACTACTATTACTAAAAATAATAAATACAAATAATAACAATAAAATAAAAACAACAATAAAACATAATGCATGTTACGTTTTCATTGTTGTAGTCTAATTATTACGAATGACTGCATAGGAAAAACTGTATAGAAAATGTAATTAAAAGAAAAAAAGTGTGTAAACTAAGGAATACAAAGTGAGTGAGAAATACATAATATTTTAAGCTTAACATTTTGACAGTCCAAAACAAAGATATAAAAAAATAGTAAAATAATAAAATACAGCATTAATATAAATAAAACAATGCAATGTA